>VDFB02035462.1:0-17297 GCA_007258455.2 Sequoia sempervirens | reverse complement strand
AAACAAAGTTGTTTTTATCAAAACAAAGTTGTTTTTAGCAAAACAAAGTTGTTTGTAGCAAAACAGATTTTGTTAATAGAAAAATGATATTGTCTATAGCAAAACGTTGTTGTTTGTAACGAAACAATGTTGTTTGTAGCAAAACAATAATTTTTGTAGCAAATTAATGTTATTTGAAGAAAAAAAAAAATTGTTTAATAGCAAAACGATGTTGTTTAAGTAGTAAAACAATGTTGTTTGTGGAAAAAGAGTGTTTTTTAACAGCAAAACGATGTTTATAGAAAAATAATGTTGTTTGTAGGAAAATGATGTTGTTTAAAAAAAATTTTGCAGTTTCAGTTTCAAGTTATCTAGTTTTCAATAAATTCAAGTCTCATCTAGAGACACTTAGTTATTCAAATACAATCCTAATCAAAGATATAAAATGGCATAACTTTCATTCTCATGTTTACATTCAAATCTCTACCATTCTGAGAACATTCATATATACATATACATATAAAGAAAATAACCAAACAATATTGATATTGTTTTATGCAAGGTAATAGAATCTAAATGACATTCTAGCCATTTTAACATCAACAATATTTTACACATATACTAGAATCAATCTTATTATTGCGCAGGGTTTGAAGAACCATCATTCATTGATATAAACATATTTATGTCACTTTCATTCTATGGAATGACCAATAGTCAGTTGATTGTTGCTTAGTATATAATAGTACTGAGGCTGAAACCTATGCATGTTGACCTCAGCTTGGTTACATTCATCCAAGGGACAATTTAGGTTTTGTTCGTAGGGAAGGATAATCAACATACTTAACATGAAAGCATAAAGGTACAACAATTCTTCATTCTACCATTGTCCTCTATAGACGAGATGACAAGGAATATTATCATAGTTATATGGTAAAACAATAATCATCAAATAACAATGGAATGACACAATTCCCTACCATCATTCTTTATAGATGAGGTGACATGGTTGCCAATGATGTTACCTATCATTCCCAAATAGGATGCCATGGTGTGAACCCATATGGTGTGGCATACTGAAGGGTCTAACTCACATTAAATAATATAACATAAAAATTACAATGAAGGATTTTGCTACCTACCCTTAGAGGGGGTGATAACGATTTAAGAATCATTTCATTCCAAATCATAGGCTATCAGTTCACCTGATTAGCCATGCAATTGACTAAGTATAATAACATGCAATAGATACATAAACTGTAGTGACATCATAAAAATTACAAGGTATAAAATAATTGGCTTTCATGTCATTGGAGAAGCATGCACATAGCATGTTCAAGCAAAGAATGGCCAACATGGCCTTGCTTATAACAAAAAGTATACCAAATTCAATTGAAAGAATAACATATAGAAGATTAGAGAAAAAAATTAATCCAATTCTATAGAATCATTGGAATAAACAATCATACCATGCTTAAAAATAAATGAAACTAAAAATGCAAGAATTTCAAAGTAAAAATCTTCAAATACCTTTAATTTTGAGGATTTTTCCCTCAGCTTTTTCTTCAAAACTCATCGATCCAGTCGTTCTCCTTCAGTAGGCTTCAATGATATGTTACCAAAATGGAAACTTTCTTTCTTTTTCTTGTGCCTCCACTAAAGGAGCCGTTTCTAATCTTAATGGCCTTTAATTTTTTAGCTGCCCCATACATCAAATTTGAATATTTTCCTTAAATTTGATTGTAGTCCATGGCTTGATAAGATCTTCCTCATGAAATTATTTTAATTCTATCCATATGATAGTGATAATTTTGATTCCAAATTAAATATATATATATATATATATATGTATATATATGTATATGTATATGTATATGTATATGTATTTATATGTATATATATCTATATATATATATGTATATATATATATTTATATTTTTATATATTTGCACACATATATACATTCTTTGATATATTTGTGTGTTTATATACATATATACATGTATATATATGTATTATTTATAGATGTTTATATGTACATATATCAACATTTATATAAGAATGAACTTTTATTTTTATTTCGAACAATAATGTTTAAATGAAGTGACTTTTCTTATCCTTTAAATAAGAATTTTCAAAATACATAAATTCATTTATGTGTTAAGTCATGCTATCATTTTCTTTTAAATTCTCAAAATACAAGATCAAGATAGACAATTAAATAAGAATTCACATGTATTTCATTTCAAAAGTCTACCTTTTCAATCATTGAATCATTTCAAGTCATATTAATATAATCTCTTATATGAATTTCAAATGTAGTCATCATGCCATTTTGTGGTGTGTGTACCCAAATTCCATCAAGCTTACTGTTTGATCCAGCTAAACGATCCTACTTCAACCATGTTCTCATCCTTCAACCTATTTTTGTGCATTTTCATACACTTGTACTTACATAGCTCATTGGTAACGTTCAATCACGATAAGGTATAAGATAGTTCAAAAGGTCACATAGTAAAAAAGACGGTCAAGTTCTTTCAAACTTTTCAAAAACATAAAAGTTTTCATTCAACGTATTTAATTTCCTCAATAATTCAATTTATCATATTATAATTTAAATTCAATAAAAATTGGGTTATGAGAATATGTGACTTTAATTGACTACCCCAATCTCTCTTCAAGGTTGTCCCTTTAACACATTTTAATGCATCTATTCGTTAGTAGACAAGACCAACCTTCATAACTGTCATGAATCCCTTTTCTAAACTTCATGACCATATTATTTGCATGGTGAATTCCCTATCTAATGGTTGTGCATGAACTCTTCCCACACTAGGCTATAAGTTTACTTGTTTGTATTTTCATTAAAGTAATAGGATGCTTTATCCTTGTGTACCCATAAGGATCCTTAGAAGTCTACAAATATATAGTACTATCCTCTTATTTTTTAATGTTTCCCTCTTGAGGCTTTCACACTTGCAAAACTTTGTGCTTCATTCATTGTAGTCCACACGGTCATGGCTTTGACTTGAAAAAAACTATTGTATTTCAAACTTAGCATACATTGATGTCTCTTTGTCTAGTATCTATCATTAAATCCTTGGAATGCATTATATCTTTGGATTGGTATTGGATCATCATGATTGTAATTTGTATCACCTATGTTATGGCACTTCATTCCTTTTTTGGATGCCATAATGTGAATTGAATCTCATGCATCTTATGTCACAATTTCCCTTAGAGGATTGTCATATTCATTTGGAGGTCACTAATCCTTGTCTTTCATTTTTTATCTTAAATGGAATTCTCTAAGAAAGCTCTTGATTGTGCTCTACTAAGGCTCTTTGTGATTGATTTAATGCATCCTATGAACCTTTCTATGGATATTATCACTATCAAACAGTTATGATATTGCCTTCTCTTACATTTCAATGATGTAATTATTATCACTAAAATTTCAACAAGTGTCTCTGAGACATATTCATATTGTTGATCAATTAATTGGTCAACCTCACTCAATCAATCTTTGCATGTACCTGAGCCTTGAAACACTATGATACAAATAGCAAGATAACTACCTAATCTACTTTCTCATGCCTCAAGAACAGTATCACTACCCTTAGGTGATTGATGAGGTTGTGAATCATTAGTTTCCATGGATGCATCATATTTTTTTCCTTTGATAGCTCTACCACTATGCACTTAAGTTTTACCTAAAATTACCACTTAAACCATGGATTCCTCAACCTATACTTTGCATTTTATTTCTATAAAATCTCGACTGTTTCTTTTCATTATGGATTGTTATGTATATGGACTCTGCATCAACTATTACCTCAAATATTTACCATGTGATGATCCTCTTCAAGGTTTTTGTCTCTTAGCACATTTATGGTTTTATCATGACTGCATATTTCCTCATTGTATCTCCATTATATGATTGTCTTCTCAAACCCTCTTAGTGTTCTTGTGTGACCTATCATAAAATTATAACTCCCCTTTAACTTCTTACTATTATATACCCTTGGCACAAGCATTGATAGGGCTTATAATGGTCTTATGCCACTGTGTACTTAAGTCTCCTTTGGTTAAGATCCTTTCCATGGATGCCACTAATATGCTACCCTAATGGCTATAATTTTTTACAAATGTTCCCTTCTAAGTGTCTCATAGGATGCATAAAAACACCCTTACCTTTAACTCCAACTGCAACTTACTAACCATATCTTCTGAAACAAGGTTATTAGTACTACCTCCATCAATAATAACATTTCAAACTTTAACTTCACACTTACATCTAGAGAAAAAAAATTCTTCCTTTGAGTTGGTTCCTTCTCCTGATTCAACAAGGCTCTTCTAGTAACAACAACCTCTCCTCTTTTCACATCCTCAAAATGTGAAAACTCAACATCTTCATCTACATGTGAAGCTCATGTGTTACCCTTAGGTCTTCTATTTTTCCTTCTTTGATGTTGAGGAAAATCATAGGATCGATAAATTCTTCTTCTCCTCACTAGAAAAAGGTTCCACAAAAGCCTCCTCTCCCTGGTCCTTGTCTAGATCTTCCTCTTCCTCTTTGTTCTCCATTATTTTCATCATCTCCTTTATGGTTTTGGCTGCTACTGGATCCTTCACCCTTCTTTTGATCTTCATTTTGACCTCCATATGACTGTCCACTTGTCTTTCCACCATGACCCCCAACTCTTTGCTTACATTCAAATCTTCTATTCAACTTTTCTTCTACCTTCAAAGCAAACTGATATGTATCTTCAATGGTAGATATTCTTACAAGACCCAACTCTTCTTGAATACTTGGCTTCAACCCATTTATGTAATGGGCAACTTTCTCCTTATTGGCCTTAGAATGGAATGTTTTGATCAAGACATGGTAGAATTCTTGTGTATATTCCTTGATAGATTTTTCTACTTGTTTCAATCCTTGCATCTTCTTCAATAAATCTAGCTCATAATCCACAAGAATGAATTTCCTTTTTAATTTTTCCACCATATGATCCCATCTTGTTATTTTCTCTTTTTCCCTTTGATTTCTTTCTAGTTGTACCTCTTTCCACCAAATATTTGCATGACCTTTTAGCTGTCTTTGCAAATTTGACCCTCTCAGGATCTTCCACATCCGCATAATCAAAGTACTCCTCCATATCGTTGAACTAATCAATCAACTCTTCTAGATGAATATTTCCAAAAAAATGTAGAAACATCAATTTTTGGCCTTTTCCCAATCTTAGAGAAGGCCTCAAATAATGTAACTTGCTCTGGATCTACTGCATCTTGTTCTTCTTTGAACTATTCCTCATTTTCAGCTTCATCTTCACTTTCATCTCCTCTTCTTGGCTCAAAACCTTGATGCAACTCCTCTTGCAGTGCTTGAACTTGTCTCTATAGGGCTCTAAAACCCTCTTCTGGTACAATAACATTTCTTCCAGCACCACGGTTTCTTCACAGAGGCATTCTGATCAATTTTCATAGAAAAACACAACCACAAGTCCTGGTGCAAACTACCTCATGTTTAGCGATCTATTTATACACTCAGAAAAGCCTACTTTGATACAACTTGATGAGGGCCACACTGCCCAAAACCCACATAAATAACAACAAAAGATACCACCACAAAAGATGTGAGACAAAAAAATAACTCTTTCAATTTTTTTCAGAAAATGAAATTATAGATTCAAAAACTTACATGCTACAGCCTCATAGGCTTGATTCATTACAACAAAAAGCAACTCTGAAAACAAAAATATATTATTTGGACCTACAATCTACACTAATGAAGCCACCTTCTACAACCCCCATTTAACCCTTTTATTTTACCCAATAACTTCCCTAAAATGTTCTAGAAGTTCAATTTTCCTTTTGTCATTGTGTCAAAGAGATCCGCATACATTGATTTCTTGTCTAGGAGGAAGAAATTTTAATGAAATTCAATTTTTAAGTGGGAAACTTCACGAGAATATAAATTTTGATCCTAGGAATCTGATTTTTCTATTATAACTTATATCATTAAAATCTTTCCAAAGATATCTAAAATGCTAATCCATTAGAGATTGGTTCATCAACTTTTGGAGGTTGTTTTTAGGGCCTCTTTGGTTTTCATATATGAATTTGAAGGCTGCATTGAAGAAATTTCTTAGGATGGAAACTTTAATATCTACCAAACTATGTAGGGTATTGAAGATAATTGTTTCATGATCGTAAATGTTTTTTCAGTTCTACTCCTTGCGGTAAATTTTTAGGTCCATACGAGCTTGTTTAGGCTGACTTACTAAAAATAGTAAGTGACCAGTTTCGCCTTTTCAAACTTCTAACTATCTTACACCCCATAAGTGCCATCATGAAACTAAAAACAACTAAATAAATTAAGGAAAAACATCTTTTTGGGGTGATGCAAGATTTCCCTACACCGTTGGATGCTCCTGCATCAGAATCTCATTCATGAATCATGTAAACACCTAAACCTACCTCTTCAAGATTCTTCTTTGGGTCAACTTCAATATTTTTAGCTACCCATTCATCTAATAGAATTTTTGGAATAATCTTAGTTTAGGTGCTTGGTTCTTGGACAACAATATGCTCATCATGGTAAAAAATAGCACAATTAGCATTGGAAACACAAGGTACATATGGCTTTATGTGGTCTTTTGCTATTGACACAAATTTAATGGTTACTTTGGTTCCTTATCTTATCCTAAATAAAATATGTGACTAATCTAAAGATATGTAGCTAAACCATAGATTTTAAGAGGTGCGAAATACTATGACTCTCTTTTGCTCAATTAGGGTCTTTCACCTAATGGAAAGAGATAGATCCCACACCTAAAATCTAAGTGGTTCACTCAAACTAATGCAAGTATGATGAAATTATGACTAAATTCAATGATATAGATGCAACTAATTGGTAAAATTGATTGATTACTAATGTAAAATTGTTGGAATGCAAATTGTTTGAAAACACATTGTGATATGCAGAAAACACCTAGAAATGTGAACAAAACTGAACATAAATGACCCAAACTGAAAGTGTGCACCTGAGATATGGATGGAGACTGGAAATGACTTCTAGAATGCTGTTGATATTGACTTTTAGTCCTGGTGGGACTCATTCGCCATTCTAGGCGAATTAGTCCCAGTTCTGTAAAACTGCTTCAGAGCCCATTTTGGACAAAAGGGTATCTAAAAATACAAAAAACCAAAATCAAGCCTATAAGTGGGACTCATTCACCACTCATGGTGAATGAGTCCAATTTTTAATTTTTGAAGATTCAAAGGTGGAAACAAGAGCTTTCGGTCTGCACTTTTTGCTCCTGACAGGTGTCTACCTTCGAAAGTCTAATTTTCGAACCTGAAAGTGACTTTTTGTTGATATTTTTCCTTGGTCAATAGGAAGGTTTATTCAAAAAAAATTACAACTTGATCTTCAATGATTTCCAAGTCTTCAAGATGCCTAAATCTACAAACACATAAGACAAGAAAGAAAAATGTTGGATGTTAGGGCATGGGGGTTTGCCTTGGTCAAACCCCTTTTAGGTACTTAAACCAAAATGGAGAAAGAAAGTAATGAAACATGCAATAATGGAGTTTATTACCTTGCCATGATGTTCGATCTTTAATTTTTGCAACAAAACATGAGCAATCTTTCCTTGAATGTCTAAAAATTGATATCTTAATGACTTGAAATGATAAAACCCTAACTTCCTTGACTTGAGATGGAAGAATGATGGATGAATAATGAAGAATGGTTATGATTTAGGGTTTAGAGAGTTGATTTTATAGGAAATTCACCTTATTTTCCTATAAATTAGATCCCTAAGGCCGACATGCAAAAATAATAAACTTAAATTTTAGTTTTTCCTGCTCAAAGGTCAAAATTGGCCCAAATGGGACTCATTCACCACCTTGGGTGAATTAGTCCCATCTGGAAATGACGTGTTTTCCATAGGTGGCGAATTAGTCCCAATGGGGCCCATTTGATAGCTAGGATGCTAGGAAGTAAGGAAATAAGGTTTTTATGGTGACTATGTTGGGTATTTCATCAAATATTGCCTCAAGATGCACAATATGGGCTAATAGGGGCCTATTAGTGATGATGTGAAGGTCAATTAGGGTTTGGGACAAAAAATTCAATGTGAAAGTGTAATTAAATAACTTTACAACACTAAAATGAGGTCCACATAGCCTAGAAAGGGGAAAGAACCAATGTGAATGTGTAAAACACATTACAACACTATTTAAACATTAAGTTTATTTTACAAGCCTTCTAGATTAGTGTGAAGATGTAACTAAATACATTTTATAATGTTGAATTAAGGGAAAATGTGTTCATTAAGTCTAGAAAAGTGTCAAATTCCTTTGTCCAACACTTTACAAGACATCATTAAGTGCATTTGAAGGGGTCCAAGACCTAGTGTGGATGTGTAATTCACCTCACAACACCAAATTAAGGCCTTATTAAGTCCGATTTATCATCAATTATTCCCCAAATCAAGCAAGTTTCCTTTTTTCTATGGTACATTTAGCCCCCACTTTAGTGAGGGGATGAACTTGCTTCAAACTCACACTAAAGTAGACATTCAAGAGAGATCTGAGTGTACATATGCATATGAAAAACAATAACAAAGATAAAAAAGGAATTCAAGTCCCTAGGATCCAAGATCCTAAGTCAAACCATCAAGATCTATATAATCATGCAATGGAAAGAACTAAAGGAAAGAAGAATAGGGTGGAAAAGATTCACTCACTTTGAGGCCATAAAACATCAGGTTGTCTGTGGGGTGAAATATCCTAAAGAAGTGGTTTAGTGAGAAAGTCATTCCAGTGTGTTGGCTTCCCATTGTATAATGAGAAATTCATGCCAGTGTATCGGCTTCCCATCATACCAACCATACCAAAGTTATGCTCTTGATAACATTGATAAGGCAGCACAATGCAAATTCCTTTTGTAAATGTTTTTGAATGTTATGTAAAAATTTTGCTATAGGTTATTTTTCTTTGTTCATGTAAGGTCTTCTTCTTAGGGAGGATTGTTCCTAATGTCTCCAAGAGAGGACAAGTCAGGGTGTTAGCTCATCATCCATGGGATGCCTCATTCGCATCAGGCCACTTTAGTTGATCGTACACTCTTGGAAGGAATCAAACCTAATGACACCACCAAGAAGAGGACACATCACAAGAAAATGAAAAATCACACAATGAAATTTGTACAAAGATGTTGTCTATGTATGCCCCCACTTTAAAGTGGTTTCTAACACCATTACTGTGAGCAATTTCTTTAATGTAGAAGAGGGTATGAGAGATTATTCGAAAATCCCTATGCCAAGTCATATTTTTTTGATAAGTTGCATTATGAAGAAAGGGAGTATGTCACATGCGAGTCAATCTTAAGACATGTCGTCCACATCCCAAGCTTGATCTTATACATTCATGAAAGGTTAAAAATTAGCCAAAAGAGACAAAAATAAGTGACATACAAGGATAAGGCTACTGAACCCCTTGTCCCCACTTGGTGTAGGATAAGGGTGATCCTAGAATGGATGAAAAATATGCAATAGTGAGTATGCGATTATCCTATAACTATTATATGGCAAGAAGCAACAACTAATGTTATTTATTTTGATATGTAATTTTTTTTTTCTTGATTGGCTTTGATTGTATATACATTTTTATATATGTGAGCAATGTCATTGTAACTTGGTTGGTATTCAAAATGTTATTCTTAGGTGGGTGAAGGATGAGATCGGGTTGGTTTTGATTTCATTGCTTATGTGATGGTGGGTAAATAATTAGAGGATTCTTAGGATGGCCCATGGGGTATGTATGTAGTTCATTGATTGAAGGGGATCTAATGGACACTTGCGCATGCATAACCTCAACGGTCTTCATTTGATGTATCCCTAAGGAAGACATATCATTTTTTTGCACCATAATAGTCTCCCTAGGAGGAGAGTTGTTAGGAGAACTGAAATCCAAATGTTGTTGAAATTCAAGGATTTGTTCTTCCAAAATTTTGTCATCGTAAGTAAGGGTATGTGCAGGATCATCATGGAAAAAGCAGGCCCTTAAGCGGCAAAAAATTTAGAAAAATCAGAGTTAGGCAACTTGGCGTAAAAATTTGAATAAGTTATCTATATTATTTCAAAAATATGTAAGAATAGAATTTGTAGAAAATTGAATGTAGTTTCTAAACTAGTAGGTTTATTTTTCAAAAACATAATCTATTTGGTGAAAATTTGAAATTTCAATGTAGTAATTGCATAAATTTCAGGAAAAAAAAAGTAGGTGTCTATCTAACCACCTTAACCACAAAAAAATAAAATATTTCTTTATAAGATTTTAGATATAAGTAGAGGATGCATGTCCCAATGTGATGCATATTTTTTGTAATTTTTTTCCAAGTAATAATTAATTATGATTTTTTATTACAACTTAAAAAATATAAAAACTCGTATGTCTAACCACCTCAACTTGGTCAAAACTTCATGAAATTCATTTTTTTTTTTAATCCTATAGTATTGAATCATAGAATGTGACACATGTTTGGATTCAAAAAATGTGATACTGTTTGAAAGCTATAGATGTTTTTCAATCAACCTATCAATCAGGACTTTAGTTGTATTCAAATAGAAAATGAATAATAATTATTTATTAAATTCAAAGTAAAAAAAATTATATTGGTGGAAAGTTGAGAATCTTCTTTAAAAACCCTTTTCATTTCATTAATTTTGGGTAAAAAAAAGTTCGTCAGCCACATACCCTACAAATACCCATCATATTACCACTTTTTGGCCCATCATGATCCTGCACATACCTGTAAGGGAGCTATTGATGGTTGAACTGTCTTGTTCTATGATGTTTTCCCACATAAGATTCTCATTTTTTTCATTGATTGGATCGTGTAACACCATAATATCATCTTCACTAATAGGAGAGATATTAGGAGAGGGGAAAATTTGATTGTTGTCGATAATCTCATTGTCTTATGCCATAACATCTACCCTAGTAGGAGATATTTTAGGAAAATGAAAATCAAGAGGTGCATCACATGTCATGGTTAGATGTTGTAAAGAAGCTTCATCACAAAGAGGGGAGACATGAAGGGGAGGACAACTATGATGTTCATGTGTGTCCATGATTGGATCTTCTTGTTCAAATGGACTCTTCCAATTGTTAGGAACATTAGGAAGGAGAGAAATAATGTTATAACGGTCAATCATTGGGTTTCTTGATACCAAAATATCTTCCTCACAAATGTGTTTTTCATGGTCATTCACAAAAGCATTGTCACAAATAGGGGAGGTGTTGGGAGATGAATGAAGACTAGGTAAAGTTGTGACAGTGCATTCATCTTGTATTGTTATACTATCTTCCCAAGGGGAATGAGGAGAAGAACAAACAAGACCATCATGATGCTCAACGATTGTACTTTCTTTCACCAAGATACCTTTGTCATTAAAAGGAGAGGTATCGGGAGAAGTACACTTATGATCATCATGTTTATCTATGTGTGTATTCCCTTCTAACACATCATCGACACAAATAGGAGAGATAGGAGGGAGTGTAAGTTTAAGACAAGTGTTTGCATTTTCATTCTCTTGTGCTAAGAGACTATCATAACTAGGGAATGCATTGAATGAATGATTAACATGCTTATGAACTAAATTTTTTGATGCAAACTTGGAAAGTATAGATACAAACACTTTTGAATAAAAATCTATGAAAACAAAAAATGCAATGTAAAAGGCTGAAATGAAATTGTAATTTTTAGATGATAATTGACTGATTATGCTATGCAACAATGTCTAGGAATGCAAATTTGAAATTAAGCAATGTATGAAATGAGCTAATTGAAGCTAATTTTATTGAAATGCATGTTACAAAAACTCAGCCAACTGACACAGCTAGGAAATGGCGCCAAACAAAAGCCTAAAAACAAGGTTTTTAGCTCTGTAAAAGGTAGTTTTAGGGGTGAAAAGGGACTGATTCGCCCAAGGTGGCGAATGAGTCCCAGTGAGGATTCTTTTTAGAATTTTTAGAAATTTTTGAGTGATTTTGATGTGTTATGAGTGCTATGATGCAAACCAAAGATAAAAATGTAGAACTTAAAAAAAATTAAATGCATTTAGATGCCAACAATGCAACGTAAATGCACTTTTTATGAATGAAAAATTTGAAACCTAACATGCCAATTAGCTAATGCAAACCATAATGCAAAGTCAATGCAAGGCTAGATCTATGATGAAGGAATCCAAATCAAAAAAGAGAAGTATTCAAAAAGAAGGTTCACCAAAATGAACCATAGATTTTAAGAGGTGTGAAATATTATGATCTCTTTTGCTCATTAGGGTCTTTCACCTAATGGAAAGAGATAGATCCCACAGCTAAAATCTAAGTGGTTCACTCAAAATAATGCAAGTATGATGAAATTATGACTAAATGTAATGATATAGATGTAGATAATTGATAAAATTGATTGATTATTAATGTAAAACTATTGAAATGCAATTTTTTTGAAAACACATTGTGATATGCAAAAAAACCTAGAAATGTGAACAAAACTAAACAAAAATGAACCAAAATGAAAGTGTGCACCTGAGATATGGATGGAGACTGGAAATGAATTATGGAGTGCTGCTGATATTGACTTTTAGGACTGGTGTGACACATTCCCCATTCATGGCGAATTAGTCCCAGTTTTGTAAAACTGTTCTAGAGCCCGTTTCAGACAAAAGGGTATCTGAAAATACATAAAACAAAAATCAAGCCTAGAAGTGGGACTCACTCGCAACTCATGGGGAATGAGTCCACTTTTGAATTTTTGAAGTTTCAAAGGTGGAAACAGGAGCCTTCGGTTCACACTTTTTGCTCCTGATAGGTGTCTGCCCCCAAAAGTCTAATTTTTGAACTTGAAAGTGACTTTTTGTTGATATTTTTCCTTGGTCAATAGGAAGGTGTCTTCAACAACTTTACAAATTGATCTTTAATCATTTCCAAGTCTTCAAGATGCCTAAATCTGCAAACACACAAGACAAGAAAGAGAAATGTTAGATGTTAGGGCATGGGGGTTCGCCTTGGTCAAACCCCTTTTAGGTAATTAAACAAAAATGAAGAAAAAATGTAATGAAACATGCAATAATGGAATTGATTACCTTGCCATGATGTTTGATTTTGAATGTCTACAATAAAACATGAAGAATTTTCCCTTGAATATCTAAAAATTGATATCTTAATGACTTGAAATGATAAAACCCTAACTTGCTTCACTTGAGATGGAAGAATGATGGATGGATAATGAAGAATGGTTATGATTTAGGGTTTAAAGATTTGATTTTATAGGAAATACACCTTATTTTTTGGTAAATTGGATCCCTAAGGCCGACATGCAAAAATAATAAACTTAAAATTTAATTTTTCTTGCTCAAAGGTCAAAATTGGCCCAAATGGGAGTCATTCACCACTCGCCACCTTGGGCGAGTTAGTCCCACCTGGTAGGGACTCATTTTCCACAAGTGGCGAATTAGTTTCAATGGGGCCCATTTGACAGCTACGATGCTAGGAAGTAAGGAAATAAGGTTTTTATGGTGACTATGTCAGGTATTTCATCAAATATTACCTCAAGATGCACAATATGGGGTGATAAGGGCCTATTAATGATGATGTGAAGGTCAATTAGGGCTTGGGACACAAAATTCAATGTGAAAGTGTGATTAAATACACTTTACAACACTAAAATGAGGTCCACAACCTACAAAGGCACACAAACCAATGTGAATGTGTAAAACACATTACAACACTAGTTTAACATTAAGTTTATTTTACAAGCCTTCTAGATTAGTGTGAAGATGTAATTAAATATAGTTTATAATGTTGAATTAAGGGAAGATGGGTTCATTAAGGGAATATGGGTTCATTAAGTCTAGAAATGTGTGAAAGTCCTTTACAAGACTTTACAACACCTTTACAAGACATCATTAAATGCATTTGAAAGGGTCCAAGACCTAGTGTGGATGTGTAAAGCACCTCACAACACCAAAGCAAGGCCTTATTAAGTCTGATTTATCATCAATTATTCCCCAAATCAAGTAAGTTTCCTTTTTTCTATGGTACAGTAGCTCAAGCTATTTTAGCAATGAAATCCCTTAAGAGAGAAAGAGAAAAGTAAGGTGGTAAGTCAATCACATATATATCTTATGGAATAGAAAATTTGGGACAAGCATGTAAAGTACTTGACTCAAGTTCTTAATAATCCCATCAAGTTGAACTACCCCTTTTTCAAGAGATTGATATCCCAAACCCAACGGATTTGCAATTTTCTTTACTTTTCCAGAACTACTAGCCCCTAAATCAATCATGCAATTATGAACAAGGATATATTATATGATCAATGACACATAGAAAGGTATTGGATTGACTTCTTTTCTTTGCTTTCCACTACTATTTTGGGGTGTATTGGTAAGTATAACATTGTCTTGGTTAGTAGGATGCTCATTTGACACACTCAAATTTGATAAGCTAGCTTGCAAAAAATCCCTTTGTCCTCGAATAGACAAAGAGTCCCACATAGATATAGTACATTTTATTTTTTCATATGCTAAATTATGTTAAAAGGAACAATGTTTCCCTTTTCATGAGCTTTCATAACAACACTATCTCCTTGCAAGTGTCCTGGTAGGTAATGATCACCAAGCTATTTTTTGGTATTTCCTTACTGATTTCTCTACATTATATGTGCTACATGAGATATAGATGGGCTAGTAGCCTCTTGGTTGACTCTAAGATCTTGATAAGGATCCGTATTTACTAGATATCCCATCTCAATAACCCTCTTTTTCCCTCTTATGTTTGCTACTATAGAAGAATACTCTAGGTTAAATCCACAAAAATCCTCTCCTTTCCAATTTAGAAGTGTAGTGTCACTTGGATGAGGTTCTTGTTGTCATGAGGGGTATTTCATTAGGTGTATTTCCCTACAAGCTAGACACATTTTACACCAGTAAGGCTTGTTTAATCACCCCATTTCAACAAGTAGACTTGTTATGAGGTCGATTAGAAGGGAAACACCACTCATAATCTTGAGAAAGGTTATTTTGGATAGGAACTAGCTCTCTAGATGAGCTTGGAACATTTGGGTTGTTTGGTTAAAAAGTCATTGGGTTAATGGGATACCTTTGGCCTTGATCATTTGTGTCGTAAGGTGGCCTATTTCCTTTATTTGAATAGCATTGTAATTGATTTTGGGACTAGTAAGGTCTCTAATTTTGGAATTACTACCTTTTTAGGCTGACTAATTCATTTCCAAATGTTTGTTCAACAACCCCTTTATCTCTTTTAGTTCAAAATATTGAGCTAGGAAAATTTTTTCATGAACATGGAAAATTGGTACATAGCAGATATTTGTGGAACATGCATAGGTATAGTTGCTTCATTTCAAGGAAAATAGGCATTAGAGTTATCAAGGAAAATTTTCTAGCTTGAATGAGACCATTTTTATCTCTAATAGCCATCTCATATGCATCGGGAAGTGCTTTTTCACCCATAGATTGTATCATTACCAAAATATCCCTTTTAAAAACCCTCAAAAAATATAGAAAAGAATGTTGGGCTAAAGGTCTTATCGACAATTGGATTCTATCCTAAGTCCTTTGAAAATAGAGATTGAAATTTGTCATGTGCTCATGAGGAGCCTTCTTGATAATAGTCATATGTTCAAATAGAGACAAACGGTCTAATTTTTCTTCAAAATGCTTGCAAAGATTGTTTCAAAGTTGATCCCAAGTGTTTATTGAGTTCACCCTCGACCCCTTGAACCATTGTAGTGCATTTCCTTTGAAAGATGTTATCATCAACCTCACTGTAACATTCTCTTCAATGATATGGTGGACTTCACAAAGTGTAGCCACATCTTTTATGTGCTCATTTAGTGTATTATGATCTTCACCAATGTAAAATGGCATACATTTCAAGCTTGCCATGGGAATGTCAGCACATTGTTGCAAATATAGTGGTATTCCTTGATTGAAAGGAACAAAACTGTGATTTCTTTCTGATGTTATAGGAACCAAAGGTGATTGATTTACTAGGATGTGAGAAGATACCATTCCTGAGGGTGGTGTAGAATGGACCCTACTTGAGAAATTTGGGCTCCTTTACAATGTTCTTCCCTTTCTCCTAGGTGGATAAAGTTGTAGATATTCAAAAGGGGCTACACTTCGTCGAGTTTTGACCATTCTCATGAATTTTTCATGCAATGTCTTCTTCAAAAATAGGTATTAGAGTCACTAGATACGTTCTAAATGCTTCAAAAAGATATTAAATTGTTGGTAACATACCAAAACCAACAAATATGAGTTTATTTCTTGACTATTTATAATTTAAACTGTCCCATTAGGCATGCCAAAAACTATTATCTCCTAATTATGCACCCTTTCTATGTTGTAGAACTTAGCTTATTGGTGAAACATTGGATCTTTTCTAGGTTTGTGGGTCACCTATGATGGAAAAGAACCTCTAGAGAGGACTAGTTCCCTTAGTACTCACCTATCCTAACTTAAGCTATTGTTGCTATTGATGGAAAGGGGTAGGAATATGGAATAAAAATGAAAATATGTGGATGATGCACCAAAAATGATTTTCTCTGGCTTGAATTGATGTTTCCTCACATAAGTAATCAATTTTTTAGCTATTTGTGCACAACAAACTAGTGTTTGAAATATCTATGTATCAATTTTTTTATTGAAAGTTCTATGTTTTTTGTAGTTTTAGAAGGAAGAAAGTGTGATGTTCTTCACAATCTAACATCTCTTTCAACTATGACACAAGTAATAACCTACACAAATAAACCTCTTTTTCCTTGAAAATGACATAAATAAGGCATTCATTTGAGTAGCCCAACATGAAAATCATAGAAAATGACATTAATTACCTCATATGTACATAACAAGAACATCAATTTTGAACCCTAAAATACTCAAATTTTATTGATAAAAAATGTTCACATCCATACATAGTTTGAAATATGTATCTTCTCTTGAAAATTATTTGAAAATAAAGTATTACAATGCATGTCTTTAGTCTAAAAACTCAAAATCTGAGTTTACAACAAACCAAAAGAATAGAAAGAAATATTTTCGTAGGTGAAAAGGAGGGTGCACTAATGGTACCACTCTTCTCCCAAAAACACTCAATAATGTCCTAGGAGTCCTAATTGGATTGACTATCAACCTCACAAGGTGAGTCTATTCATAAAAAGGAAGACCTAGGAGGGAGCTTTTTCAAGTTTTAGGGGTTCACCACTAAGAAAATTCTTG
>VDFB02035461.1:0-41853 GCA_007258455.2 Sequoia sempervirens | reverse complement strand
TCGAGACAAAAAAAAAGGGTGCTCTAAAAGCTGAAAATGTATTAATCAGAGAATTAAGGTAAAATACAATGATCAATCCTTATAAAAGGAGATTGTGCAACCCTAAAGAAACCCTAATAGGTAGATATTTAATAATTAATATAATTATTAAATGTCACAATATGCAAACTAAAGTGAAATATTAAGAGAGGAATAAAGGTAACTTAATTAACTTAATTAAGTTAAAACCTTTACTCTAACACATACAACTATATCAAGCCTAAATTTATATGCTAATCCCTTTTGTGTTTCTTCTTTGCTTTTATGAACTCTATTTTTATTTATCAATTTTATGTCTTCCAAAACCATATCATTTTGTTATATTTTAGTAATTAACCTAGGTACATCATTGTATTGCGGAATAACTCAATTTACAATCAATTAATCATATCCAGATATTGAATCCATAAAGGAATTAAACCTTGATCCACCATTCGGATCTTCCATTGAGGTTTAAAGCCAAGTGAGTGTTTGAGATCAATTTTAGTCCTTTCCCTTTATCATATTGGAATAAGTATGATATATGGTGTAGATCCCCTTTTCCAATATAAAAACTATATTAAACATTACTTTGTAGTTGATTATATTTGATATGGATTTTTTAAATCAAGGATGTTGATAGGAAGTGAGATAGATGTAATGGTATGAAAAAAATATTAGTGGGATTCTAGTTTGTAGAGTAGTACATTTTTTAATAAGGAATAATTTTTTGAGGAACCTAGAAATTAATTTTCCAATATGATAAAATTGAACGAACAATTTTTTGGTTCGGGTTCTATAGACTACTCTTGCACTCTTAGGATTCTTCACCTAAATAGAGAGAGATAGAATAACAAACAAAATTGAAGTGGTTGACTCAAATAGATGATTGTATGATGTAATTATGACCAAATTGAATGTTGTAAATGTAACTAATGAAATTCATTGAATATTGATGCAAAACCTATGAAATATGTAATGTTTGAAAACACCATGCGATATGCAAGAATGAACTAAAACATGAAAAATTTTAAACAAAATTGAAAGAAGGCTAAATAGAGTGCACCTAGGCAATGAATGTTGAATCTAGAATGATTTGAATCTGGCAGAAATTAGTCAAAATTACTAGTGGGACTCATTCACCACTGATGGCGAATTAGTCCTGCTACTAGCCAAAAACTCCTGAAAATTGGTTTTCGACTCTCAAGAACTGGAATCTAAAAATAATATACTTTTCAAACCTTAAGGTGGGACTCATTCACCACTGATGGTGAATCATTCATATTCCAAAATTTTGTGAAATCAAGGGTCAATTTTGTAGCTCCATATCTGCACTTGTCTTCTTGTTAGGTTGATAGAGTCAAATCTGTAGAAAATAGATTGTAGGTTGTCACCAAGCTTGAAATAGGGTTTTGTTGACTTCTTGACCACCTTTCAACACCTAATTTATTGATAAATTTGCATAAAGAAGTCTACAAACACGCATACAAAAGGGGAAAAATGTTTAAGGGTTAGGGTATAGGCATTTTCCTTGGTCAAATCCCACTTTGGTAATCAAACCCTTAATAAAGAAATGAAATGAAATGAACAAGGAAAGATGAATAAACAACATACAAATGTCCTAAACTCACCACAACCTTGTTGAAGAAATATGAAGTTATGTCAATGGGTACTCCAAAATGCTTGATTGATGCTTGATTGAATGATGCAAAGTGCTAAAATTATAATTGATGTTTTGTGAATGCAAGTGAATGCTACAATGAATTAGGACCTAATATGAATGCATAAGTTACATTGCAACATTAAATAAAACCAAAATAGACCAAGCATCATAGGAAAAAGGCGTAAAAGACCATGAAAATGTCAATGATCCATTTTTCTATGGTACATTTAGCCCCCACTTTAGTGAGAGGATGAACTTGCTTAAAACTCACACTAAATTACCCATGCAT
Organism: Sequoia sempervirens; assembly: GCA_007258455.2. Lineage (NCBI taxonomy): Eukaryota > Viridiplantae > Streptophyta > Pinopsida > Cupressales > Cupressaceae > Sequoia > Sequoia sempervirens. The sequence goes on along the minus strand of VDFB02035461.1, from coordinate 39,883 downwards.
ATCAAGAAGGAGGTACAAATGCACTTATGTTACCAAGATGGAATTACAACAATCAAGAGGGATGACTAAGCCCCTAATATGAAGATCCCATGGAAAACTAAACATAAGAACAAAGAAACACACATGTGAAATAGAAAGAGAAGAAATAATTGGATTAAGCTTCGATTGTTTGTTCAACTAGTTGTGGATAAGATCTAAGTTGTTTGTGAGAAAAAGAGAATGTATACTCACTCTGGGATGATGGAACTTATTGGCCATCCATCGAGTGAGAAGATCCAAAAGGTGAGAAAAATACACTAGTTGGTATGCACTCACAAACACATAGGTGGCTTTGGGGAAAGTCATGCCACTGAATGGGATTCCCGCTCAACCATATTAAAGTTATACCTCCTGATAAATTTAATAAGGCACCACAAAGGAAAATGATGGTTTGTGCTTCATGAGACAAGAAAAGCTTTGTATGCTTAGAACTCATGAACAAAGAGGATGGTACCATAGGCATGCATGTTTCATTAAACAAGGTGTCAAAGATGTGAAAATATAGAATACAAAAATATAAAATGTAAAAGATGTTCAGAGGAGTCTTGTTAAGCTCATGCAAGGTTTATCACTTAGGGAACATTGTGCCTAATGTCTCCAAGAGAGGAGCACTCAAAGAATAAAATTTAAAACTTGGGGGATGTAGTGCATCACATTAGGCCACTAAGAGGAATGCAATATGCTAAGACAGATCGCCCTTATGAAAGAAATCATACCCAATGTCATCCAAAAAGTGACAAACACATCGGATGAAGTAACAAGGCTATACTAAGCATGTAAATGAAATGATGAAAATGTATGCCCCCCACGTTAAAGAAATTGTTACACACCGATCTGTGAGAAATTACTTTAAAGTAGTGAAGGAAAGAAAATTCAAAAAGAAAAACAAGACATGAGAGCCAACTTGGAAAACCTCTATACCAAGTCATATGTTTGCAAATAATTCAGCTTCATGTAAATGAAAAAGGAAACAAAAGAAAGGGAGGTTGCCCACCAGAAAGGAACACACCAAACACATAAGGGATCTATAGATTTGGGGTCAATATGTTCATTGCCACAGTGTTTTTATTAAAGAGGTTGAGACTATCATCATTTCCCAAAGCACATAGAACTGGAAGAATGAAACAAAGAGAGGGAAAACAAAAAGAAAAAGAGTTTGTTTTGGGTCATCATTGAAGAGACATTTCCATCTCAACACCTTGTGTCATCCCCAAAAGGAAAACACAAGAAAAAGAAAAAGGAAAAAGAAAAAGGGACCTATTCGATCAACATAGAAGAGACATAGGGCATCTCAATGCAATGTTTCATCTCCAAAAGGAAAACACAAAACCAAAGCAAAAAAGGAAAAGATAAAGTATGACATATAGATGAATAGAGGTACAAATAGAGAAAGTGTACAAAGAGAGAGACCATCAAACACATAGTACACGGGAACACGATACACACATAAAATCACACTAAATGCAAAAAAGGGAGTAAGGCGAGTGCAAGTCAACCATTAACCAAGTTATTGGGGTCATAATCTCAAGTAGTATAAGTAGAAGGTTAATAACACAGTTAAGAGACAAAGACAAATGCATTACAAGAACAAGGCTGACAACTTCTTTCCCCTACTGAGTGCAGGGCAAGAATGAGTTGAGGTGGGTGATGAGAAAGGATCATGCCATAGTGAGAATAGAAAATTCTACAACTATAGCATGAGGAGAGGATTTATTTTTAAGAGATGATAGGAGAGCAGTCAGTATCAATGAAGTAATACTTGTCTAGTATGTCCTTCAATGTTCGACAATCTTTGGTTCAATGTCCAACAACAAAATGATATTTGAAATATGGTATGTTATAATCTTTAGGATAGATGACCAACCTGTTTGAAGGTGGTAAGAGTATAAGGCCTTTGATTAAAAGCAATTGAAGTCTCCTTTCACATTCAGGTGGTGGATGGGTAGGAAACTTGAGTTTTTTCAATCTGTAAGGTCATTTTCGTTTGCTAGAATCTCCCTTTTCATTAATGGAAGGAGGAAGAGGACCCATGGGGATCCAAGCATCCATGTTATTATAATCAAGTAATCTTTGTTCATGAGGAAGGAGGATATTCAAGTTAGGAGGAGAATCGAAGATCATTGTACCATCATCGTGAAGTATCCAATATTCAAAAGGAGGCTTATCAATATGAGGAGGATCTTGATATTCTAGTCCTATTGTGTTTTCTTTTGTGAGTCTTTGTTCAAAATGTTGGTGAATGTTATGTTCATTGTTTATGTTGAACAACCTTGTTTACTTAGGATAGTCAAGCCTTTTCTATATGTTTCTTTAAGGTTGATTATTGTGTTTTTAACTTTATTATCATAAAATGGTTGAGGATGTGGTTGTTTAGAGGAACTAAGTCCACCTATGGGAGAAAACTTAGGTCCTTCATTTATTTTAGGATGTAGGTATCCAAAGTGACCAGGAGGTACAATAGTAGGAAGATCTTGTGACTTAATGGATGGGTAAAATGCTGCATTAGACTCAAAGTTATGAAGACATTTGTTTAAGAACTTTTTCATGATATTGTCATCTTCTCTAATGATGTCTACATCAAGAGGAGGACAATCATGAGGATATGAAGGATCATTAGGTAGCTCAAGGTCATTAGGATCATAGTGAAAGGCACAATTGGACATGTCTACTAAGGATTTCAATGAATTCCAAAACTTATTAAAAGAAAAATCTATGATGACAATGAATGGAAGTTGTATACACATAAAATCAGTCAAGACAATTAATTAATTAAATACTAGTTATTTAATTAATGAACTCTTTTATTTCATCTACTTATAAATAAATTCTCAATTTATTTATATAGTTCACACATTTACAAATTCTTCATCTTAAATCACATTCTTCTATTTTAATTAAATAAAAAAATTCACATATTTTTTTTATTTAATTAATAATATTTTCATTAAATTTAAATCCCAAATTTAAATTTAAGCACATGTCTCCAATTTTTCCTCTTTGCACCTCATCAAATCTCACATTTATTTAAATAGATATGTCTAATATTTAAATTCCTAATTTGAATTTAGGAACATGTTGGACACTTGGCAATCTCACACACTTTATTCTCTCATACATTTGGCATGTTTCCCTTGGTCAAGCGAACATCATCCATGATTCTTCCATCTCCACCATTCATCTCTCATGTTTGAATCTTGACCATTGATTGCTGCCACATCACAAGATGCCTTGAAAATCCTATAAATACAACCTCTTCCTATAATATTTATCAATCCATCTTTGAGTAAGCTTATTATGCAGGAATAATATTGGAACATTTAGAGCATTTAGAGTTAGAGAATTTAGCATTTAGCATTTGAGCATCATAGTATCATGTTAGATTAGGATCATTTCTTAGTTTAAAGTTACATTTTAGTTATTATGTTAGCTCTTATACAACATTTGCATCATATAATCTAGTATCATTATTCATTGTCAATATCACCATTATCATTTGCATCATGCAATATCATGTAGGAACTTAGATTCTTGCATTCAATAGCATCTCGTTTCTTATGTTTTCATCCAAACCAATCATAGTGCACATACAAAATCTAAGAGCACTAATGATTTAAAGGATCCTTAAGAATAAAGAACAATGGGATGATTTTAGAGATTGTTTTTGCTGCAATTAGATTAGTTTTATGATTCAAATCTTTAATGTAATATATCTCATTGAGTTTGTGTGTTTATTATTCATTGACTAACTACCACAATTCACACATACATAAAATTGGCACCCACCATGGGGCTTAACCCAATTTTTAATATTTTCAAGAAAACTTATTTTGTAGATTTTGGACATGAAGTTCTTTTAGCATGACCGTGAGTTCTTTTGACACATACAACTAATCTTTTAGTGCATTTGATTTCTGTTATGGCATATATGACATATTTTAGTGCGTCCAATATTTGTTATGACGCTTCCAGAGGATATTTTTGTGCTCCCATCATTTGCGTTGGTGCATATTACTAATCTTTCAATACATTCAATATTTCTTTTAGCGCATCCATTTGTTTCTATAGTGCATTCAATATTTCTTTTAGTGCATCCATTTGTTTCTATAACGCATTTGATATTTCTTTTAGCACATCCATTTGTTTTGATAGTCCATTCGATATTTCTTTTAATGCATGCATTAGTTCTTATAGTGCGTAGGAAAATTGTTTTAGCACATTGGAATGATCTTTTAGCACATTCAATGATTGTTTTAGTGCATCTGTTTAAATTTGCAAAATCTTAAAATTTTGAAAATTAATTAATGTTTTTTGTGTTGCAAGTGTAGGATACACTGGTCAAAGAAAAATTTATGCAACTATTGATGATTTATGCAGGGGATGGATTTATTTAATGCCTTATTTTGATTAAATTAGGAACCTAGTTCAAATAAAAGGTTAAAGAACCCCTTGTCTTTCGTGCTTGAAGTTATAGGCCTATGCTCTCCCCTTAACTGGGTGGCCAAAATGTCAGACTCACTATTTTATGTTTTTTTAACACCTTTAGAAGGCCTAATGTAGTGGGAAAAAGTACTCACCCTATGGGAACAACCTAAGTGGGAACAACTAAAGCCAAGTTTTCCAACCTAGTATAATCAAAAGTGAATTCAGGGAAAGTCCACAATTTGATGATAGTGCGCATTGATAACCATCCCCAAAGCCTTTTTTCTAAGGTTGGGAGGTCTCATGGGGGAGTTTATCATTTTCCTCATTGAACAAAAACCCTTATTACGAACCATAGTGTAGAAGCCAACCGAGTCAGTTTCTAAACACTTTCTATATCACAAAGCAATGGGAGGGAAGAATATGTTCCCAAGATACTAACCATATAACCATTAAGGATTACTAGCCAAAAGTAGAGGATTCAACTTTGGTTAAGACCTATGAAAGGAAAAAAAATGGGCACCCTCTAGGGGGTGATAGGGTTATGTGAGCTAACATGGTTCTAAGATGTGGGCTATAATATTTTAAGTGACCCATGAGAATAGAAAAGTGCTTGATTTGTATTCTCTTGTGTTATATCTATGGAAATTGAAGGAATCATACTAGATTCTTGAATACACACTCAATGTTTAGTTCCTAGGTGGAAACAATTAACTTGCCCCCATGTTTCAAGTTATAAATCAAGAAAATCATCCATTTAAATGCTTAATTCCCACAATTTGCAAAGTGGAAACCAAGAAAAATCCATTGGTCATCAGATTACACCTTAGAAACACTTAGATTCAAAGAAAAACCACAAAACAGACTGTTAAAAAAACTAAAAAAATTCCATTTTAGCACATTCAGTCGCTGTTCTGGTGCATCCATCATGTTATCCAGTGTATCACTATATTTTTATAGTGCATACATACTCTTTTTTGGCACACCATTGGCCTTTTCTAGCTCATCTAGTCTATTCTCCAATCTATCTATGTCATCCTTCAGTGCATTGAGTCTAGCTTTTAGCACATACATTTATTGTTTTATCACATTCCAGAAATTTTATAGTGCATCTAAGTAGTCTTCTAGCACATCCATTTAATTTTTTAGTGCATTTAGGCAATTTTATAGCACATTTGAGTAGTCTTCCAGTGTATACATTTAATGTTTTAATGCATTCAGATAGGTTTTTAGTGCATTTGAGTAGTCTTTTGGTGCATCCATTCTCTGTTTTAGAATGTTTGTGCAGTATTTTAGTGCATACATGCATTGTTTTAGCTCATCTAGTAAATGTAAAACTTGAGAGTTAAATTCATCCCCTGTTTCATAGTTTGAACTAGAATTCAAAATCTTTTTCAGCCCATAATCATTCCTCAGGTACACCAGAGTCTAAAACTTGTTGAAACTAACATTTTCAAGTGGAATTCTTCCAACTAAACCAAGATCTGACACATTAAAGTTCCTAAATCATCAAACCTATTATCACCTTTGATTATTAAGCTAAGTTTCATCATCAAGATCTGTCATCCTTTCATCATGAAACAAAGCTATATAATCAGATCAAACTTAGTCTTATCAATATAATTTGTCATTCTATTTGACTTAGTTTTCATCCTTGGCACTCCTCCAAACAAAGATCAAAGTTTAGTCAAAGTGTAACACTTGTATTCCCATTGAAATAAGATTACAAAAGAAAAAACTCAAGGAAAAAGAACTTGAAACTTAAAACATTGAACCTCAAATCACCATGGCTGAACCTAAAGAAATTCCCCTCAATGGAAGCCACAACATTGAAAGTGAAGAAATAACTGAGTAAGACATCCAACATGTTGAAGAAGATCCAAATTTTCATAAGTTCTAGAAAATATTTTTGAAAGGGATGGGGAAAAATACCTCCTAATTCTTGCTAAACAAGGTGTCAAATTTACTATTGACTTTGATGTAAATCAATTGAAACAACCTCTAAAAAATCCTAAAAATGATTCAGAACAAGTTGTTTCCTTAACTCATTAAATCAAAAACCTCCAAAAAAAGATTCTTGACATGCAAAGGGGAACCTCAAAATGATACTTTCTACAAGACATTTTTCCATATCCTTTTGATCAAAATGTTAACATGATTCCTTTTCCCAAACATTGTGAATTCCCAAAGTATGATAAATACAATAGTAAACTAGATCCAATAGATCATGTGAGGAAATTTATAACCATGAGTCTTGAATTTACATATGAAGAAACTTACTTGATGAGATTTCTTCCATGAAGCCTAGGTGGACAATTCCTTGAATGGTTCTCCAAACTTGCACCACCAATTAGAACCTTTGAAGAGTTTGTCAACAAATTCATCACCCAATACTCCTATAACATCCAACATGAGAGAACAATGAAATACCTTTATAATGACAAAAAAAAGAAGGTTGAATCATTCCTCACATTTTTGCAAAGATGGAGGAGGTTGTTTGCAAGATATTCTCATCCCATACCAGAAAATGAAAAGATGGAAATTTTTATTGACAATCTAAATAATGAAATGAGTTATAGATTGGAATTACAATGTCCACCTGCATTTGAGAAAATGATTGAGAATGGAATTAAAATCTAAGAAGATTTTTTCAAGAGAGGAGTCATAAAAATTTACAATGAAAACAACTCGCCAAGCTCCTTCGACAATTACAACAACAGTGATAAACCAAAGTTTTGACAACAAAAGAAGAATGTTGGTAACAATGACACTTCAACTGAAACAAAAAATGCAAAACTAGTATTTAACTTGACAACAATTTCCATCAAGACCCATCAAAACAACAATCCAACCAACAATCAAAACAACAACTAAAATGTCAATCAAAATAACAATCCTAAAATCAAAGAAGATTCACACCTTTGGGAAAATCATTAGAATCAGAATTAAAGGAACTCCTTGCAACCAAGTTCATAACATTACCATAGGTAAGAAATTCAGAACCACAAGTTAAACCCTCTTGATGGAATGATGCACACTTCTATGATTTTCACTGAAATAAAGGCCACAAGACAAATGACTAGATGCAATTGGAACATTTGATACAAGACTTGATTGATAACAAGACCATATTTTTAGAAGGACCCCAAATAAAAAATGATCATGGAGCATTCAAGAATCCCTTACCAAATTATGAAATAGGGGAGTCTTCTTCATCAAACAAGAAAGGAAAACATGTGAATTATGTTTATGATTATAACATTCATTATGTCAACATAGTTGAGAACCAAAAAAACGATATCAAAATTGAGGGACAAAGAAAAATTGTTACAACTGAAACTCATTCTCATGACATTAACACCAAATCACACCAGATTAATGACATTGTACCACTAAATCTAATCATAAATGTTGCAGCAAGTGATAATCAAGTAAGTGTCATTAAAATCAGAGAAAAAAAAGACAACCAACCAGTCAACACAATCACAAGAGGGAAAGCTAAAGTAATATTGAAGGGAGTTGCTTCCTCCACATCCAAAACACCTACTGCCCTGTGGTATGTGCACATTATCATGGAGAAAATAGTTCTTATGGCAAAATTTTAGAAAATTAGAGTAGCAACTGGACGAAAAATGAATAAGTTATCTATTATTTCAAAAATATGTAAGAATAGAATTTAGAAAATTGAATGTAGTTTCAAACTACTAGGTTTATTTTAAAAAAAAATCTATTTGGTGAAATTTAAATTTCAATGCGTAGTACTAAATTTCGTGGAAAAAATAAGCAGGTGTCTCAACCACCCTAACCACAATAAATGATAATATTTTTATAAGATTTTAGATATAAGTAGAGGACTATGTCTAAATGTGATGTACATTTTTTGTAACTTTTTTTCCAAGTAAATACTCACTAATAATTTTTATTAACTTTTAAAAAAATACAATAACTCAGATGTTCAACTAATTTAACTTTGTCAAAATTCATGAAATTCAAATTTTTTTTTAACTTATAGTATGTAAAGTATAGAATGATGCATGTTTCAGATTCAAAAGCGTGATACCATTTGAAAGCTATAGATGTTTTTCAATCAACCTATTAATCGTGTCTTAGTCATAATTCAAATAGAAAATGAATTATAATTATTTATTAAATTCAAAGTAAAGAATAGTTTATAATGTGAAAGCTGAAAATCTTTAAAAACCCTTTTCATTTCATTAATTTTGGGGAAGAAAAAAGTCATCAGCCACATACCCTACACATACCCATCATATGACCACTTTTTGGCCCATCATGATCCTACACATACCCTACAACTCAATATGACATAGTAGAAAAATTCCAAAAAATAATAGCCCAAATATCCATATTGGAACTCCTCAAGATTTCAAGATTTCACCAGCTCACAAGGAGATCCTAGAACAAGCTCTCATAGACACCACAGTACAAAAAAATCTAAAATTTTTCCAATTCCAAGCTATGGTGGGACACTTGACCATACCACATTACCTATCCTTTTCAGATCATGATGATGTATTGAACTCACCCATCCACACAACACTTCCATTCACATTGAGGTTTTAATTCACAAATACTAGGTCGATTGTGTTATGATAGATCGTGGAGCTATCCTAAATATCTATACTCTAAAACTTGTCTATGCACTTGAATATTTAGAAAATGCTATTGATTCTAGAAGAAAAATCACAATCAAAGCCTATGATGATGAAGAGAGATCTTCCCAAGGAGTAATTGTGCTACAAATTCAAGTAGGACCAGTTGTGAAAGAAATAATCTTCCAAGTATTGGACAAAGAGTTGACCTACAATATCCTTTTGGGACATCTTTAGATTCATGAGATGCAAGTGGTACCATCTACATATCACCAATGTTTAAAATTTCCCTATAATGGACAAGAAATCACTATCTCAGTAGATTCCAACAACCCCAAATATTGCAACACCCTTAAATCATTCCAAGAAAAATTTGTACCACATAACAAGGAAGCGATCATTCCTAGTTCATCAAACAAGGAAGGTCAAATCATCTCTTCATCAAATTATCCTAAGGAAAAAGTTCAGTCAAAAGAAAAATGTATCAGTGATTCTACTCCATCAAATCATGGAAGTAAATTCAATGCCTTATCAAAATAGGTTGAAAAGATTTAGTTGATAGACAAAGGCCTAGGGGAATATTCATTTGAGCAATCTTTATGTCTTTCACAACTGCTATCTTGCCCCAAGACATATGGGCATCCATCCACATCAAGACAAAAATCCTCACAACAAACCACACTCTTTGATGACAAGTTTGTAAAGGGAGGTACCTTACTGGATGAGACAAAAGACAAGTATGTTTTGAATTGGTTTTACAAGGACAAAGAAAAATACAAGCATCAACCTCCCATGTACAAATAGAGCAACATGGAAAAGGGAAGATGATCCTATGAAAGAAGGTATATGAGGGAAAAGGTCCTATGGGTAAAATAAAAGAAGGAATCATAGAACCAATATAGCCCATCACAATGAATTCAAAGGACAAAACAGGGCTAGGATACATAGAAGAATCAAAATGAAGAAACCAAGAAATAGGTTGTTGAGAAAATACTTGAATTGAGAGATAGTTCTAAAATGGATTCCAATGAATATGAATGGGATTCCCTCTCTGAAGAATCTTGTCACGACAAGGAAATTGATGTAATACAAAAGTATACACGAACATGTATGGAGGGACAAAGTTTGAGATATAGACCACTTGATTTTGGATCACAACATATCAATGAATCAAGTGAAGATGATCAGACTTTGAGGAAGACAGATATGTTAGAAGAGAGTAACATCATAGTGAACCATTGATTTTTGGTTCCTATAGACTCTCCAACTCTTCTAGTGTTTTTCACCTAAAAGGAGAGACATAGGAGTAAAAATGCTAATGGTTCATTCAAATTATGTATTGTGTAATGTTGTCTAAACTAAATGAAGTAAACTAATTATAATTGACTGATTTAAATGAATTGAAATGAATGCAAAAGTGAAATTCAGGTTATATTTGAAAACACAATGTGATATGCAAATAATGGAGTAAATGAAGAAATGATGCAAAACAGAAAGAAGTAGGAAAAATAACAATGCACCTAGACCATATCTGATGAATCTGGAATGTTGTGGATGCTGGTTGAAATCACTAATTTTTCACAATGGCACTCATTTGCCCAGGGTGCTGAATTAGTCCTCCTGGTGAAAAACTATCAAAAACAAGTTTTTGTCTATTGGGATCTGGAATCCAACAAAACTCATATTTTTAGTCCTAATGTGGGACTCATTTGCCACTAGTGGTGAATTAGTCCTCTCCCAAAATTTTGAAAAATCAAGAGACAACTCTGCAACACTAGATTTGGAAATCACTGAATGTTGGGTTGTCGAAGTCAATTCTATAGGAAACAGACATAAAGCTTTATTCAAGCTTGAAATAAGAATAAGTTGACTTGAAAAAACTAGTTGAATTTGTTCTCCACTTTTCAACACTAAAAATCTTGTCAAATCTGCACACCTAAGTTTGCAAACACACATGCAATAGGGAAAAATGATTTAGGGTTAGCAAATAGGGGTTTTCCTTGGTCAAACCCCACTTTGGTAATAAAACCCTTAATTAAATAATGAAATGAAAGAGAATGACAAGATAATAATATGTCAATGCTATCAGCTTACCAAACCCTTGATAATGCAATTTTGAAGTAGTGTCAATGGATTCTCCAAAGTGCTTGAATATTGCTTGAATTCATGTTGTAAGATGCTTGAATGCTTAAATGTGTGAATGAATGCTTGAATGAGTGAGATGTAAAATGAGGTGAAAATTTCCTATTTATACACACTTGTGCCTTAGTTTACCATTCATACCTCATCACAGGTTGACATTAAGTGTTTTTGAATAAAAAATTTAAAAGAAAATTTTAAAAAATTTAATATGGGGACCTTATTCACCCATGGCAATGGGTCTCACCGACCTAAATACGCGTTAGGAAATATATGTATTTATTGTTGTTTGTTGGGATAATATTAAAAAATACACTAATTAAAGCATATGAGGCACAAATGGATCAAATAAGTCATAAGAAAGGGATAAATAGTAAAGTTCTAGATTATGAAATTCATAAGACATTACAACACTTCAAATCGGACTTTTGATGAATAAAAAGGTGATTTTAGTGAACTGTAATGAATAAAGTCTAGAAGAATATAGAAATGTCTTACAACACTTCACAAAACTTTCGTAAATTGGCCGCTCTTTTGAATTTTTAAATACCCAAATATTCATAACTGCTTAAGTTGCAAGATAAAATCAGAGCAAAATAGATCAAACAACAAGAAAAAAGAACTAAAAAGGCCATGAAAATAACAAGGGGCCATTTTTCTATGACACATTTAGCTCCCACTTTAGTGAGAGGATGAACTTGCTTCAAACTCACACTAAAGTAGCTATGAACATCGAGAGGAGGGTTCAAATGTACTTATGTTAGCAAGATGGAATGACAACGATCAAGAAGGATGATCAAGCCACTAGGATGAAGATCCAATGGAAAACTAAGCATAAAAAGGAACACACAAGTGTTGATAATCGATGAAGTCAATTATCAATCCAACTTGTTGTGATTAGATTTAGGGTATGTGCAGGATCATCATGGAAAAAGTAAAGCCTCTTAAGTGGGCTAAAAATTCAAAAATCGTAGTTAGGCAAACTTGATGAAAATTTGAAATTGTTATCTATAATATTTCAAAAATATGTAAGAATATAATTTTAGCAAATTGAATGTAGTTTTAAACACTAGGTTTTATTTTAAAAATATATTTGTGAAAATTTGAAATTTCAATGCAGTAGTACTTAAATTTCAGGGAAAATAAGTAGGTGTCTATCCTGAATTGACCCTAACCACAATAAAATGATAATATTTTTATAATATTTTAGATATAAGAGGACCATGTCCCGAAGGAATATATTTTTTGTAATTTTTTTTGAAGTAAAATAATTAATTGTTAATTTTTATTACAACTTAAAAAATGGTATGTTTAACCATCTGAATTTGGCTACAATCTCTGCTGAAATCTATTTATTTTTTATTTAATCATATAGTATGTGAAGTAGAATGTGACATGCTTTGATTCAAAAAAAATGTGATATCGCTTTGAAATATATGATTTTTTCAATCATCCTATCAATCGTGGACTTTGAGTTGTAATTCAAATAGAAAATAAATAATAATTATTTATTAAATTTAGAGGAAGCATAATTTATATTGGTGAAAGCTGAGAATCTCCTTTAAAACTCCTTTTCGCTTCATTAATTTTGGGTAAAGAAAGCCACGCCCACCCTAATGAAGCCCATCATATCGCCACTTTTTGGCCCATCGTGATCCTGCATGTACCCTAGGCTAAAAGAGAATGTGTACTCACTCTGGGGTGACAAAACACATGATGATTCATCAGGTCAGAAAGCCCAAATGCACTCACTCTGGGGCCACGAAACTAGTTGTTTATGGGGTGAGAAAGCCCAAAAAGGTAAGATACATACACTACTTGGTGTGCACTCACAAAAACAAAGGTGGCTATGGGGAAAAGTCATGAGACTAGGTGTGCTTTGTGCTCAACCATGTTAAATCTATACCTTGTGATTACATTAACAAGGTACCACAAAGCAGAAGAAAGTCATGAACAAAAAGAAATGGTACCACAGTCATGCAAGTTGTGTTATGGAAGGTGGAAACAATGAAAAATGTAACAAAATGTAAAATGTAAAAGATGTTCAAAGGATTATTGTTAAGTTTATGCAAGGTCAATCACATAGGTAACATTTTTCCTAATGTCTCCAAGAGAGGACCAATCAAAGAATAGAATATTCACAACTTAGGGGATGTAATGCGTCACATCAAGCCACCAAGAGGAATGTAATATGCTAAGATAGATCACATTTATCAAGGACATCATACCCAATTTCATCCACAAAGTAAAAAACACATCATATAAATGACAAGGCTACACTAGGAGCCAAGAATGCAAATGAATTATGGTAATGTATGTCCCCCACTTTAAAGGAATTGCTACACATCATTATGTGAACAATTGATTTAAAGTAGAGAAGGAACGAAAAAGTGAAAGGTAAACAAGACATGAGAGCGAAATCAAAAAGCCCTATGCCAAGTAATATGTTTTGAAGCTAGGCTACATCATGTTGAGGAAAATGAAAAACAAAGAAAGGGAGTTTACCCCCATAAAAGAAAGCACACCAAACACATAAGGGATCTATGGATTTGGGGTTAGTATGTTCGTTGCTGCAATGTTTTTATGAAAGAGTTCAGAACTGTCATCATTCCCAAAAGCACATAGAACTAGAAGAATGACACAAAGAGAGTGAAAAAAAAAGAAAAAAAAGTCCATTTTGGGTCAACATGGAAGAGAAATTGTGGTCTTGATTCCTTGCATCATCACCAAAAGGAAAACACAAGCAAAAAAGAAATGAAAATGAAAAAGGAAAAAGAAGATAAAAATATTTTGGGTCAACATGAAGGAGACATTTCAGTCTCAATGCCTTGCATCATCCCCAAATGGAAAACACAAACAAAAAAAAGAGAAATACAAGGACCTTTAGTCAACATGGAAGAGACATAGTGGCATCTCGGCTCTTTTGCACTATCCCCAAATGGAAACACACAAAACAAAAAAACATAAAAAGAGAAAAAGACAAGGACCTTTTGGGTCAATATGGAAGAGACATAGGGCATCTCTATCCCTTGCATTATCCCCAAATAGAAAACACAAAATAAAAATAGGAAAGGACAATTCACAATGATTAGAAGAAGTGTACAAAGAGAGGGAACATCAAACACATGATATGGGGGAACACGATACTCACATAAAAGGGTAAACAAAAAGGAGAAAAATAAGACAAAAATAAAAGAAAAAGGATAGTTAGGAAAATTCTAGTCAACCATCTAACATGTCATACACCTCCCAATCATGTTCAGTGTAATGCGAGGGTAGTTGACTGTCCAAAGGAAGAATTGCAAGTGTCGAATTAGGAGTGGTACTTAGTTTTTCACTTGATGGAGAATATTTATCATTTAATCTCATTGTAGATGAAAATAAAGAGTTTAGATTATTGTGTATTTCTTCATCTATTTTGGCAATCTTTGTATCGTCATCATCATCATCAAGATTGATGACAACAGGAGGACGAAGGGTGATTTCCAAGGATGGATATATCAAAAGTTTGGCTGATGGATTGGATCAGGTTGTGGGGAAGGTTGTACTAGACAATCATGTGGTGGGTCAGGAGAAGGAAGATGGTCATCTATTACTTCTGTCAAAGGTGGAGATGGATTGTCTTTATTTTCTTCTATGCCAACTTTACGAACAAGGAGACGACAATGACACTGACATCCCCTAGCACCGTGGTTTTGTTTAATTTTGTTTTAGAGTTGTTGAGGTGTAAGAGTGGATTGATTCAACATACATTCTTCTACTTTTGAAGAAGCAAGAACATAAGAGACTGAGGAAGACAGAACAACCACTTTCTCTTTTTCTTTATACACTTGTTTAATTCCAGGAGGTATGACAAGATTTGTTTCATTTTCCCTTGGTCATTTGAACAATTTTAGGGAAGAGTCTAAGGGTGGTTGTTCAGGAGATTGTATGGTTTGTTCAATGTATGACTCAGGTTGAAGCATGATTTCATCTATGATAGGAGGTGTGAAAGTGGATGGGGACATGCCACGGAGAGACAATTTGATTATTTTCTTGGCTTTGAATTTTTGGTAGGATATGAAAAAGAAGTCCTTTCGAGGGGTGATAGGTTCCATGGGTTTAGGCCAAAAGGCTTCTAAAGAAAAAATGCCTTTAGAGGATAGGGGATTAAATCCACTATGGTGTATAGTAAATATTTCATTGCCATGTGGAAACTTCCAAAACTTATGAACAACTGATGGGACCACTTTCATTGAGCAAAGCCAAGGGTGGCCTAGCGGCAAACAAAATTGGTTGGATTGTGGAATAATTGAAAATGTTATGTCTAGAGTTTTAGGTCCTATTTGTAAAGGGAGTATGATTGATACAATCATACGACACACAAAACCAATTTGTGTCTTAATCCATGCTATCGGTTTATAAATAATCATCTTGATATAGCTCATGTAATACTAGAAACTCCTTTGTGATCATGTTCTTAGTGCAAGTAGTATCTATTAATATCTTATTAGTGGGCTTATCATGGATTCTTCCAGCTCTGTAGAGAGGACAATTAGGAAGTTTTTGTAGTATGTCTTTAGTAGAAAAATTGATATCAAGAGATTTATTTTTTTGGCCCTTTCAAGGGATAATTTCTATCACACCTAAAATTTTATCCATAGGACTAACTTGGGTAACAGTTGGACGTATATCATGTTGTTCATTTTTTGTATCAACAATCATTACATCAGTATTTGAAGGTTCACTAGCCTTGACAAATGAAGTAGTATGTTTAGGCATGGGGTTGGTGAAAATCTATAATTTTTTGTTAGGAGGTGCCATAGATTTATTGCCTTGATCATTAACACCCATAATGGTTAAATTTCCTAAATCAATGAGGTCTTCAGTGTCATGTCCATTTTGGTGATGAAAACGACAATAACCATTAGGTTTGAAGGTGGGTGATAATGACTCATTTGGATCAAGTGGTTTAACGGGAGGGAAATTGATCATGCATTGTTGAATTAACTGGTTCATTGTATTATGGAGGGTGTCAGGTAGGGGAGTAAATAGTCTCTTGGGGTCCCCATAATTATAAGGCACTGTTTCCTTAATATTTTCCACTTGATTTTTAATTTGTTGGGTTGGTTACGGTTGAGATTGAGGAGGTAGATTAAATTGCAAAAAGGCTCTATTTGGTTTATGAAAGTTTTGATTGTTATTGTGTTTTTGACTCTTGTGTTTAGGTTTGTCAGCTCGGTGAGAAGTGGATTTTGAATCTCGACTGGAAACTAAGTTATGGTATTAACACAAGGTTGTGTATAAATGCATAAACAAAGGGAATTTCATCATAGTTAGCTTATCCTAAAGATTTGTGTGCAATTTTTTGATAAACATCTTTTGTAGATGTTTATCAGGAATCTTGACATCTATTTGAGCATAAAAGGATTGGTATCTCTGAAATAATGTTTGCCAGCCCCTTCGGGTCCCTTTTTGCACATGTTCGTGCACTAGCCTGTGCGTCTCCGTGTTTCTTCGGCTTCCCGACAGGTTTTGATCTTTCCCTTTGTGCATTCCTCGCTTCGCAACTTCGGCAAGCGGCTCCCAGTTCGGCTCCTGAAATGCTGCGCTGGGCGCCCACGTGTCTCGCCTACAGGGTTTTTCATTTTCTATTGCTTTGTGTTTCCTTTGGGTTGCTAAGCCTTCCATAAAGGTCCGATACTCCTAAGGTTCATCGAGGGGCCCACTTCTTTGTATGTGGCGGTGTATCACAAAATTTCCTAGCAAGGATAGAATATGCTGCGGTGGGCTGCAAAAGATTTCTATTGGCCTTCTTTATTTCCTGGCGGGACCTACCTTCACCCACGTGTCAGCGGTTCACAGCTTTTAAAACAGTAGTAGGGATGAGAGCACCACAGGTTGCGAAACGCGGCCACGCATCTTTCACCATCTGATTCATACGGCCTTCCCCCATTTTCAAAGTAGCCTCAGTCCCTTGAACGCGTGTCACTTCTCCGTAAGCTCTCGGTTGATGGAGGAGGAGTTTTCATTCGGGCCACGATTTGTTGCCACGTGCCTTACATTGATTATCAAAGCAAGCTATGGGATGGTCGAGCGGGATAGTGTTATTGGGTGCTGCTCGTCATGGTTCTCTGAAGCGGTGGGCGACACTTGTCGCTTCGAAGCCTTGTTGGGACCACTGCCATCATCACAAGGGGCACGCCTATAACTGATCAACTAGATCCTGTGCTCTGACTGGCTGCTCTCATAACGGCATTAGGAATATTCTTATTTGGGCATCATTACAGGAGATTGTGGAATCTTTCTGTTACAGCTCTTCAGGCGGTGGGATTTTGCTCTCCGGCTATATATACTCTCCCTGTTGAGGGGAAATGGTCCAAGATTTTTAGAAAGAATACTGGTTTTAGCAAGAGACACCAGGCCTCTTTTGCATGTTTATTCACAAGAAACTTTCAGACTGTGCCTATTGTTCGGCCTTTCTGTTTTTCATGTCTTAATTAAACTGTGAACTGTGCTTTTTATTGTCTTAAGTATTTCATTTGAGGAGACTTCTATATTTTGAATGAAAACTTGCTGGTCTAAATCATGTCTTAACGACTCTTCTTAGCAGTGAGAATGTATGCGATACTGTTTTATGTCAATTAAATGAATTGTTTATGCTATAACTTTAAGTTTCAGATGTTTTGGAACATAACTATAACATTCACGCCCTTAAGTCTTTGATTTATCGTGCCTACTAGTAAGCTTTGGCGCATCGCCTTAGATTAATATTTGTTTCATTATATCTGCTTCCTTTCCCTTTCCAAAAACCATTATATAGAAGAAGCCGGCTTCTTTAAAATCCGGAGGTCACTCAGTTTGGCGCAAAGGGGTCCCCCTTGAACTGAGTTTCCCATAAAGGCACTGTTATCTCGTCAATTTTTGGCGTCAATAGTTTGTCCTTTTTTCTAGCACGCCCGGTGGGACCCAAACTAATGAAATCGTCTTCTAAAAGGGTGTATGAGCCATCGGCCTGTAACTAGATCCCAAACTGCAAATAACCCAGGTTTACTAGTGCCTCCATTAGGGACAGTCCAAGCCGCAAATCAGTTAGTAACCATTCCATTCCCACCACCTTTTCCTCTCACCATGTTGTCGACCGCGAATAGAAATTATGTAGCATGGGATGCTGGAAGCGCCCTGGTAGCTCCGGTAGCACCTGCTGTTTGGGGCGCCATTCCGGTTTCGGCCCTGAAAGCTCTTCCCAAATTCACCGGAGATAACACAAAAATGCCAGCAGAGCATTTGCAGGATGTAGCGGATGTATGCTTGGTACATGGTATCACAGCGCAGAATGTAGCCCTGAGGCTCCTTGCTGCGTCCTTCAAAGGCAAAGCTCTGGAGTGGTACCGAACACTGACTCCTAATACCATTCGCACTTGGGATGACCTCGGAGATCCGTTCTATGAAAGGTTTTCAAATGACGGAGATCGTTCTTCGCTATATTATCAGTTATCCGTCATCAAACGAACACCCCAGGAGGCTCTGACGAACTTCAATGCCCGATTTCACTCAAGTTGGCGGAGGATTCCTGTGACCATCCGCCCGACTCCAGAATTGGCGTTCATGTTCTATCTGAAGTCCATCAATCCCGACATTTCTATGATGATAAAGTCTCTGGGAGGGGCCACTTTACCAGATGCATATGCCACCGCTATCAAAGCAGAAAATCACTTGATAGACTGCGGGAAATTGCATCCTCGACCTATTATGCCGATATTTCCTGAGATATCGAACGTAGCACAAGAGGTGGCATTGACCAGTGCACCAGCAACTCCCTAGTCAGCGTACTCATATGCAGCCGCTCCTGAAAACTTGGCATCTACATCGGGTTTTCCCAAGGGTGAGATGGGCGACCTCAAGGAGATGTTGCGGACTATGGCGAATGATATAACAACTCTCAAGCGCAACCAAGCAATGCCTCCGCGGCCTGCATATCAGAACTATCAAGGTGGGTGGCCCACCTATCAGCAAAATCAATATCAGAATGCGCATCGCACTAATTCACCAGTGGCAGCTATGAACCAAATAGTTTCAGTGCCTACACCGCTAGCAGGTGCGTCGCCGAGCTCTTGCAGAGAATTAACCGCGGGGCAAAACAATCTGATTGATGACATCAATCCATGGTGCTTCCCTTGCAACGATGCGCATATGCCCCAAAATTGTCCGCGTGGCAACTTACAACAAAAGATAGCAGAGCAACGTAGTGAAGGTATTGCGACAGAGAACGAAGAATACAGATGTGCCCCAGCAATGGAGAATGCAGTCCTTACCGCGCAAATACAAGGAATGTCCCTAGAGCAAGAGTCGGACATTGTTCTTGATCATGCGCTCTTCTCATGGATGGAGGACGAGGAAATGGTGTTTGCAAATGACACGTCTACAGCCGAAACGCCGCGGGTAAAGTCTGACTATAACACGCGCTCCAAGAGAAGATTCACCGGTGAGGCCGTTGTTTCACTTTCAGACAATCCACAATGCAAAGACATTTCAGATCAAATTCCTAGCGGTCCAACCGTCTCTTTGTCTTCTCAACCGCGGAAGGAAATTATTATAACAAAAGCAAAGGAGCAGAAATCTCTGAGCTCCTCACCTCTTAATGTGGTGGAGCAGTTGAAGAAATCACCCGCTAATGTGTCTTTATGGGACATTCTAGCTATCCTGGAACAGAAAACCATACTCCAAAAGGCGCTTCAACAACAGATGGACCCAGCACTGACCGAGCCTGCGGCCAGTACCGAGGCGATTTATCAAATATCGCCAACTAAGGTTCTCGCAAACAAAGCGGAGGAATCCCATGTGGAAGGCGGAGGTAGGCCAAAACCTCAACCCTTCTTCTTGACCCTCATTATAGGGGAGAAACTATTACACAACGCTATGATTGATTCTGGCGCTAGTACCACGGTTATGCCAAAACTGATAGTCGAAGCCTTGGGACTCAGCTACGAACCTATGAAAAAGGGGGTGATGCAGCTAGATGGAAATAAGGTTGATACTGTCGGTGTCATCAAAGCACTTCCGCTGACTCTATTTGCCTGCCCAAGTATCACGGTCCCGCAAGACACAGTGATCATAGATGTTCCGCCAATGTTTGGTCTTTGCCTTTCTCGAGAGTTTACTTCAAAGGTGGGCGGCTATTTGTCTTTAGATTGGTCACATCTAATACTTAGAACCAAGCATGGCGCGAAGATGAAGATAGAATCGGAGGCTCTGCATTCCGAACATGTGGCGAATGAGGCCCTGATTAACTTTGAAGCCGCACATACCTCCATCACCAAGCAAGACATGTACAATGTCGAACTGCTAGAGGAGGAGAAGGTCAACGGAGACCGAAGTGATAACGAAGATGCTCTGTTGAGTGAACATATAAACAATGATCCCTTCAGAAATTATCATGCTACTGGATTAGGCACATATGTGATCTATGATGAAGACCAAGTTCTTCTGAAGGTTGTCAAAGAACCCGACGATGACCAAGCAAGTGAGCTGTGGACATTGTATTTTGACGGAGCAAGGGGTAAAGTTGGAGCTGGAGCAGGGATATGCCTAATATCCCCACAGAATGAAAATTTGTTGAGGTCTTTCTGATTCTAATTCGCCTGTTCAAATAACGAGGCTGAATATGAGGGATTAGTCCAAGGCCTAAGCCTAGCGGAACGAATGGGTGTCAAGCAATTGATTGTGTTCAGAGATTCAGAACTGGTAGTTAATCAGGTCCGAGGAATCTCAGCAGCAAAGAATATCCGCATGAGATCCTATCGGCATCGAATCTGGGATCTTGTAGAAAGTTTTGAAGCTTTCAACATCCTGACCATTCCCCGAGCACAGAATGGCGATGCAGATCGCCTGGCAGTAATCGGTGCTTAGTTTGATCCTGTCTCCGACTTGCTTCGGAACAGATATTCAGTGTGAGTGCTTGTTAGACCAGCAATACCCGACAATGACCAAAGTTGGCAAGTCTTTGAGAGCGATGAACACATTGCCTCATTTATTCAACACTCGAGGGAATTTGCCGATCAACTCCAACCAAAGATCGCTGAGGCCTACGAAGGACAAATTATGCAGCTAAAGTCAAATAAGCTTCCGAAAGGATTGGTTACTCTCGAAAAAAAATTTGATTGTAGTGACGCCCGAAATGAGAAGCGGAAGTTCGTGGCGGAAAAAGGTGATTATGAAAACCTTCGGGTTTCTGATGACAGGAACCTTCGGGTCGGAAAAGATGTCTCACAGCAAGATAGAGAAAGGCTTATCAGTTTCTGTGAGAAATATGGAGTAGTGGCCTGGTCCTACGAAGATCTAGAAGGTTATGATCCTGGTATCATTCAACATACTATTGAGCTGACAGAAGGTGCGAAGCCAATCCGATAGAAACAGCGGCCGGTCAACCCTAAAGTTGAAGCCCTGATGGCACAAGAGCTAACCAAGCTCATTGAGTCACGTATTGTCTTCCCGATTAAACATAGTACTTGGGTATCAAATCTGGTACCAGTCCGAAAGAAGAATGGTGATATCCACTTATGCGTGGATTTCCGAGACCTAAATAGAGCATCTCTGAAAGACCACTATCCATTGCCTTCTATGGAGTTGATCCTCCAAACTATCGCAGGATCAGAAATGTTCTCTCTGCTGGATGGATTCTCTGGCTATAACCAGATTCGAGTAAAAGAAGAAGATCAGCACAAGACTACATTCACCACCAAGTGGGGAACATTTGCATATTCTAAAATGCCTTTGTTTATCTAATGCAGCAAATCCTTCCGTGAGAGCTATGGACGCCGTAGACGAAGCTTAACTGATCAATAAGATTATCCTAATCTATTTGGATGATTCACTGTTCTCTCTTAAATCTAAAGATGATCATTTCATCATTTGAGTTGGTTTCATGCGTTTGAGAGTCTGGATTTTAAATCGAGGAAATGTGTAACTGAGTACCGGTGGTAAGCTTATTAGGACATGTTGTGTCAAGGAAGGTATTTCACTGACCTGCACCCAGTAAGGGCTATGCTGAGCCTCTCCCGGTGAATAAGAAAGGTGTCCAGTCTTTTCTGGGCAAAGTAAATTTCGTCAGTAAATTTATTTTCGATTTTGCGGGAATGATTAGGCCGATCACCCTAATGCTGAAAAAGGATCAAATTTTCAAGTGGACAACGGAGGCGAGGGAGGCATTTGAGAAGGTCAAGGAAGCTATCTCATCAGCCCCAGTGTTGATCAATCCAGATCAACATAAAGATTTTATAATGTATGCTTTCGGTAGCAAGTCAAGTATCGCTACTGTTCTGACTCAAAAGGATAGAGAAGGAAAGGAGAGCATCCAGCTGTATTCTATTCCGAACCTAAAGGAATATGAGGTGAATTATAACTCGCTTGGAAAGACAGTTTCACACAGTAAGGACTTAAAAAGTTCCACCATTTAATTTTCTCAGAATAAATTCGTATATGCTGTACATTATAGTAAAAAGTG
Organism: Sequoia sempervirens; assembly: GCA_007258455.2. Classification (NCBI taxonomy): domain Eukaryota; kingdom Viridiplantae; phylum Streptophyta; class Pinopsida; order Cupressales; family Cupressaceae; genus Sequoia; species Sequoia sempervirens. The sequence continues at coordinate 17,194 of VDFB02035461.1, read as the reverse complement.
AATACATCATGGAGGGAGAAATCACAGAAAAAAGGGCTAATTGGATCACCAAAATCCTGGAATATGACATCGAGGTCAGACCTACCAGGACTATTAAAGGCAGAGGACTGTGTGAGTATATGACACAGGACGAGGAGATACCTGCTAAAGAGGAACAGCCAGAGCTTGTCCTGATAAATGGATCAGGATCGGAGAATGATTGGCTAGAAGATAGAACGAACTTCATGCGAACCGGAAAGTATCTGCCAGGCCTCTCATCCCAGAAAAGAAGGTATTACTGGCTCCAGAATTGCGGATACACGCTGATAGAGGGAGTCCTTTTCAAAAGGAATTTTAATGGTGTGCTCCTACAGTGCGTTACTTCAGGGGAGGCGCAGAGGATCCTCGACGCATTTCACAATAGTGACGAAGGTGGACATTTCTTCGCCAAAACTACCGCCATCAAGGTCCTACGAGCTGGATATTACTGGCCTACACTTTTCAATGATTCCTACTCTCTGGTAAAGACTTGCAAAAAATGTCAGTTATTCTCCGACAGAAGGAAGAATTCAGCGATGCCCCTCAAACCTATCGTGGTGGATGAACCATATGCGCAATGGGGCTTGGAATTTATTGGAATGATCAACCCGGTTTCCAGTTCCGGACATAAATGGATTTTAACAGCTACAGACTACTTCACAAGGTGGGCTGAAGCTGTTCCCCTTAAAGAGGCAACGGAGGTAGAGATTATGGACTTCCTCGAGGCTCTGGTGATGAGGTTCGGCCCTCCGAAGATGATCATTTCGGACAATGCTAGAGCATTTGTAGGCACAAAGGTATGTCACTTTGCATTGAAAAATGGCATATTCCTTAAAACATCTTCAAACTACTATCCACAGGGAAATGGCCTAGCCGAGTCAACAAACAAAAGTTTAGTCCAACTCCTCAAAAAGGTTGGCTCAGAACACCAGAGGGAATGGCATAAAAATCTCTGAAAAGCACTCTGGGCCAACCGCATAACTCCTAAACAAGTCCTCAAGACTTCGCCCTATGAGCTAGTATATGGGAAAGAAGCATTGCTACCTATTTCTATGGAGATTCCGGCGATACAGTTGTTGAAATCTCTTGAGATAGAACAAAATGATGCCATGGAGGTTCGGCTTGCCGAACTATTAGAAGTACAGGAAAAAAGAGAGAATTCCCTAAAAGCCATGACAGGCCGTCAACAGGTGGTCAAACGGTGGTTTGACAAAAAGGCTTCCGACCAAGGCCTAAAAAGTGGAGATTTAGTGCTAAAATACGACAGCAGGGCTGCGAAGCTAGGTCATCATGGTAAGTTCGATAGCCTATGGGAAGGACCCTTCAAAATCATTCGGTGCATGCAACACAATGCCTTCGAGCTGAAAAATATGGAACAAGAGCCTCTAGGAATCCCGGTTAATGGGATTCACCTTAAATTGTTCCATTAAGCGTCAAACCCTACCCTATACAGTTGTAAATAACTCTTTTTCTTTTTTCCTTTCCTTTTTTTGGCCTATCCTTTTGCTAAAATCAATAGACTTGCTATGCATTCGCTTATCATCATTAGTGGGTAAAACACTAGAGTTTCTTAAAACACAAAAGTATGCTCGTAAATAGAGACAAAACATACAAGATTGGCAAACCCAGAAAAATTGCACACATAAGCAAATAGGAGCATAGATTTCACAAAAAAAAAAAAGAGACGTATATATTTATATACATGTTCCTGAGTTACAAAATGGCATGGATGCCGATTTTCAAAGTGTACAAAATATTAGAGCATATATATATATGGTGGCCTTTTATCAGGCTTATATGGAGCAGGAGGGTTACATCAGCAGACACCAAGGCAAGGGAATCATCTATCCGCAGGAGTGGCTGGCAGCAACCGACGCATTTAAGACAGCGTCCGCTTCTTCCTCATCAACAGGTTCCTCGGCGGCACTAGTAGCATCATTAAACACGGCTGTCATCGGTGGTGGATACACCAGGTTCCTGAAATCAGTATACCATTCTACATCGTAGAAGGGTATCACGTTGTAGCTCCTGAACAGGAAGTGAAGAGCTTGGGTAACCCTTTGCTGGTGCACACCACGAGTCTGTAGGCGAAATCCGCTCAGGAATGGCTGCCAAATGACAACAGCTTCTTCTTCGATGAAGCGACGCAGGTCACCGGCTGCTGGCAGGCCTATCCCGTACGCAGCATGGGTAACAACCTCGCCGAGCCCATTCAGGTACTTCTTCGGGAAGATTTCTTTGACTAGCTTCAATACAAGCGGCCGAGGGACACAAATGTCCAGCATGGACGCTACAAAGTGCGAGCACACGTCGGTGTTCACCCGATGCTTATCTTCATATTCAACACAGTCCTTGCCAAGAACCCACTTGATGGCTACTAGAACTAGCGAGTGCTTGTTCTTCGTCATTCTCTTGAGCCTCCTAGTAGAGATCTCACCTACAAACGCTGTCTGTGATTTGAAGGAAGTTAGGCGAATAGGAGTATCCATCTCTCCTAACACTATTCCTAAATCTGCTGAGTAATGCCGAAATCTACTCACCACCTAACCTATGAAAAGACTTGCTTAGCAGTATTCTACTTGCCTATCACTTCTTGGACGCAAAGTGCATATGTTCGCTATCTACTGGCCTATTTATAGAAAATTGACAAGATGTATGTCAATCCGCCCGTAAGCAACGTGATGTATGTTGGCCGCGATCTCAAGGGCTGAGTCTGCGTTTGTTCACGTTTTGGGCTGGCACACGCATGGAAGCACGGCTCAAGGCATGCTTAATTAAATCAAGTTAATTAATTGAGCTTTAAAAAGGTGGCACTGATTGATGAAGGGACGTATGGCCGTATGCTATGGTGTCAAATCTCAAGCACATCCCAGAACCCAAGGTGATATTCGTATCTCTTTCGGGCGGTGATCGTTTGCTTGGCGTAATCATTCCGGCCAGGAATATTAATTACCGGTACATGCTAACCCAAGGTGAGAAGGTCAGTTGCAAGCTCAATTTCCAAGGAAATCAGGGCGTATCACACGATCTTTTGAAAGCAATGATGAAATCCGGCCACCTCGAAAAAGCAATCAGCTCATCTTGCACGAGTTGTGGAGTTAACGGTACATGCCGAATTAAATGCAAAGGGCTCACGCTCGCCTACCACCTTGAGGAAAGTTGCTATTATTGCATGAAAATGTTTATTGTTCCTAAGTCTTTTTCCAAAAGCTAAGGAGTGCGCGAAGTGTTTTCTATCTGTATTTCCAGTGCAAGCGTATTCAAAGGCCAGAGAGCTTTCAAGTTCAGCCGCGAAGAAAAAATGGCAGAATCTTCAGCTCAGCCAACGTAGGAAGGGATTAGCCAGGAACTGTATTCGGCTATTCGTTCTACGGCCGAGGTTTACGTATACGAAGATGTAGCATATGCCACTCCTGGTATACCCAAGAAGGTGAAAAGAGCCAACACAGAGGAGCTGGAGAGGCCCAAAGAGTGGAATAACCCGAAAAAGGTTAGAGAAAAGTGGGCTAATATCTACGACCCAAAGCTTGCCAAGAACCCTAAGTCTCTTAGAGAGGTGGCTTGCGCAAGGTTATCAGCGCCAGGGGTGGACCAAGCCACGGCAAGTAGAGTCTGGTTTAGTGGTCTTCCACAATACATGGTCCCATTGATGCACTATTGCCCGGAGGTGGTCGACGCAGCTGTTCAACGCTATAATCCAAAGACCCATTGCATTGAGGGTCGCAATTTAAGGGTTCATATCGGCCTGGAAGCCATCTGACATATGTTATGCATTCCTGACCCCAAGACAAGAAAGGAGAAAATTGAACATTTCCACCCAAACAAAGGGGAAAAGATATGAAAAGGATGAGAACCAGCTCCGATTTCTTATTAGAAGAGACCAATAAGAAGGGTGTTACGTCCGCTAAGGCACCGAGCATCCCATTATTGCGCGGTTCATTCCGCGATGACCTCCAAGACCCCATATCCATGCTGGCATTTGTTTGCGGCTGTGATTCCGATGAGAAGATCGAGGCTTTTCAGCTGGGCCCTGCAATACAGTTTCGCAGGCAGCATGAACTTTTCTGGTATGATTTTGCTGAGTTCATGGTCGAAGAAATGATACAGCAAATAGAGAATTACCAAGTGGAGAAGAAATTTAGATTTCTTTCCTACCTGGTCCACATGTTCCTGCATCAGAATCCGGATTTCTTCGCCCGATTTATCCCACTATCAATTTTTGACGAGCAGAACAAAAGAAAGTCGGTATCTACATGGACACCCTACCTTTCCGCAACATATGACTACTATGCCTTTGCAGACTATTTCATAGCCCCGGTCCTGAATGATTTGATCGGAGAGGGTGATATCGTCCAGCTTAACACTGAGCAGACTGGATTTCTGCAAGGCTACACCCCCGCTTGCGACTGGTTCTTAGGCAAGGATTTTACGATCCTTCGAATGAGGGGCTTTATCGGCAGGCCTTTCTTGCTCCCGGCTTGCATCACTGATAGAGTGCTAGCGCTGGAGGTTTATCGGCATGTGTGCATCATCGATTTCATGTTCTGTAGCAGCGAAAGTGTCAAGAGGAAGGGATTCTTCACTTGCCCGAAGAGTTTCAAGTCAATAATGCTTGTCAAAAAACAATCGCACGAGCTGCTAGGGGACAAGCTGGCACACCTGGGGTTAGTACTAGTAAATGATAAGTGGGATTACAACCCCTTCAATGACCTACTTGAGCCGCATATGAAAGTTACACATGTTCCCCAACCATACTGGGAGAAGCGGCGTAATAACCGGACTGATAAAGATGAAGATCTGGTTGAATTGACACAAATCCCTACGCCGGATACTAGGGGCCCATGGAACAAGTTCTACTTTCTAGTGGTCGTGGCCAGGGACAACCTTCCGATAGAGCGCAACATGCATAATAAGTTGAAAGTGGACGAGGAATGGAGCGATGAAAAAATAAAAGCTTTCTGGAGATACCGCCAGGAAACAGGGCAGTTGAAAGCTCCTTATAATCAATTGAAGGACGACCAGGAATTTGAAAGATACTAGGATGAAGGCCATCCCAGCCCGATGTCCAGTGCTAACAAGAGTGAAGCAGAAGGCTCCGATGAGCAGGAGGAAGAGACGGCGATATTAGCGCAGGAAGGCGATGCCCCCGGGCATGCCGCCTACGTGGGCACTAATGTGCGCTTTAACATATCAAGGGGCTCGCTTACACGCACATGGGCCGCTAAACCAGTCAGGCTAGTGCCCCAGCAGAAGGATTCGACTGCCGAGGTTAGTGAGTGTCCCCCCGCGAAAAGGCAATGCACAGAAAGTGTTATCGGGGCAGTTTCACATGAACCGACCGAAGGGGAAACACCCGCTGCTAGTCAAATGCCAGAGGTTGCGGGCGAGTCTCGAACGATCCCGATGCCACCGCCGACCAGTCAGCAGGTACATTTCGCTCCTTCCTCTTTTACATCTCATTCTTTCATGTCTGTCCCTGCTCAATTAGCAACTCCTGCCATTCGTCCGAGCCCTCCACCCTCTGTTTCTGGCCCAGCTTATTCCGTGGGATTTGCCCAGTATTCGCAACCCCAACCGTTTATAATTACCCCCCAAACATGCTAACGCCTACTGCTGCCGCCCAGACTTTCCTCACCTCGCTTTCCAAAAATATTCCTCCCATTGGCCCCCACTCTTTTTTCGAGATGCTTACAGATCCCTTCCCACTACAGCAAACCGAGCCCCATGCGGCGACTCTTTTTCCTCGGCCAACAGGCCTTACGACTGAATCTCTGGTTCAGCCGTTGCAAATATCTAGCCCTATTGATAACCCCCAGGCTAAGCTATGGAACGTGCCACACTTTTCTCCGCAAACCGTCACCCTCCAGAAGAAACAAATGCGCGCGCTTATGAAAGTTACCTATCCCTACGCCCTGCCTTCCGGTGTTCCTTTCGCAGGTGGGCTGGTTTCATCACCAGCTGAGTTCATTGCACAGATAGATTGTGGGAAGGAAGCACGCACAAATAGAATGAGGCAACGAAGGGCAAAGGATGACAATGCCCCCGCCGAGCCGAGAGTACAGGCTTCGTATGACGAGGCCCGCTAAGAATTAAAGTTTGCAACTATGTACCCAAGGGTAAACAAGCCCCAGGGAGAAATGCAACCAGAGGACTATAAAATTTATGCTGTCGGACTGGACATGAAGGTAGCCCGGCCACAAGATAAAGTTGAGATCATGGAGGAGACACAACGGGTGGTCACTTCCGACTTCCTAAAGACTGGTCGCTAGTTAAAGAAGAAGGATGAACAACTTAAGGCAGCCAAGGACAGGGTGAGCTTTTTAGAGGCAAATGAGAAATCCTTAGAGGCAGATATCACCCGAATGACAGAAAGGGTGCTAACAGCAGAAAATGAGAGAAACAGGCTTCAAGGCGAAATTGCAAAGACCCAAGTAGCCGACCCAGCCGTATTAAAAGAATTACAGAATCAAAACCAAGCAGCGCGACAAAGCCTACAATCGATAGAGGGGGAGCTTGAACGTTTCCGCCTTGAGTACAGTCAGAAGCTGGCAGAGAAAGGTGAGGAGATGGAACGCCTACAAGAGGAGTATCAGCAAAAAGTACAGGAAAAAGAGGCCGAATTCAAAGGTTTGAAGACCAAACTGGAAGAGGAGTTCCGAGAGACAAAGACCAAGCTAGAAGAGGAGCTCCGAGAGACAAAAGCTTCATTAGAAGAGCAATCGGCTAACCACTCCAGAGCTGAACAAACTTGGAACAAAGAAATGCATAGCTATGCAGAGCAGTTGGCATCCGAGAAAAAGAAGAAGGCAGAATTCGCCGAGGCCCTCATTTCAAGAGATGCGAAGATTTCTTCGCTTAAGGCCTCTCTGCTACCAGCCCCTACCCAACCTGATATCATCCCACTGGTCAGACAATTGTACGTTTCTCACTGGGAGAAAATCAAAGCCTTCTGCCTAAATCTGCAGCCTACCCTCTGGTTCATCGACAAGGCATTAAAACTCAATCAGGAAGCCCATGATACAATGGAACAGTTCCCGCGCTTCATCCTGGAAAAGGTTCCCGAGGCAAGGGACTTGCTAAATAAGCTATACTCGGTCTCAGACGAGATCCTTGTCGGGGCGGGTATCGAAGATCGGGACACTGCAGCTCAAACGACAAATAAATTCATTCATTGCCACTCCGTTTTCCAGCGTACTAAGGCAGCAGTGGCTTTTCTAAACAAAGCGTTGGATGGCATTCGAGGGAGTTTCTCTGAGTTGGGCAGGTTGGGATTGCCGTCTCCATTCCTTGAAGATGGCACTATTGCCACGGCTGCGTAGATTACGGAGGTTATTGAACAGAAGGAGAACGATCCGGAGGCATTCAAGGAATTCGGTAGCCCCCCAACAGCAGCAGATATCGAGGCAATCATTCATCCACTCTCTCAGCTGCTTTTCCATATCCAAGCAGGTACTGGCCTGCCAGAGGTGCTGCCTCACAAGGAAGCTATTGATCTCTGCGGGGCACAAGAGAATTTGCGCAGCATGGCAAAGCCGTCCGAAAATGAATGGGTGCCTTTGCAGGCTGCACTTTCCAAGCTCTAACTCCATTCGCCCTATAGATGAAGGCTCTGGTCTATAGAACCAGAGAGTTTTTGGGTTCTCCGTTCCTTATCCGAAACGCCCCTGTTAGTCATCAAAAGCTGTTGAAATAATGTTTCAAGCAGCTCCCTTCGGGTCCCTTTTTTGCACATGTTCGTGTGCTGGCCTGTGCGTCTCCGCGTTTCTTCGGCTTCCCGGCAGGTTTTGATCTTTCCCTTTGTGCATTCCTCGCTTCGCAACTTTGGCAAGCGGCTCCCCGTTCGGCTCCTGAAATGCTGCGCTGGGCACCCACGTGTCTCGCCTACGGGGTTTTTCATTTTCTGTTGCTTTGTGTTTCCTTCGGGTTGCTAAGCCTTCCATAAAGGTCCGATACTCCTAAGGTTCATCGAGGGGCCCACTTCTTTGTGCAAACTTTCCTAGCAAGGATAGAATATGCTGCGGCGGGCTGCGAAAGATTTCTATTGGCCTTCTTTATTTCCTGGCGGGACCTACCTTCGCCCACGTGTCAGCGGTTCGCAGCTTTTAAAACAACAGTAGGGATGAGAGCACCACGGGTTGCGAAACGCGGCCACGCGTCTTTCGCCACCCGGTTCATACGGCCTTCCCCCATTTTCAAAGTAGCCTCAGTCCCTTGAACAAGTCTCACTCCTCCGCAAGTTCTCGATTGATGGAGGAGGAGTTTTCATTCGGGCCGCAATTTGTTGCCACGTGCCTTACATTGATTATCAAAGCAAGCTATGGGATGGCCGAGCGGGATAGTGTTATTGGGTGCTGCTCGTCATGGTTCTCTGAAGCAGTGTGCGGCACTTGTCGCTTCGAAGCCTTGTTGGGACCACTGCCATCATTACAAGCGGCATGCCTGTAACTGATCAACTGGATGCTGTGCTCTGACTGGTTGCTCTCATAACGGCATTGGAAATATTCGTATTTGGGCATCATTACGGGAGATTGTGGAATCTTTCTGTTACAGCTCTTCAAGCGGTGGGATTTTGCTCTCCGGCTATATATACTCTCTCTATTGAGGGGAAATGGTCCAAGATTTTTAGAAAGAATACTGGTTTTAGCAGGAGACACCAGGCCTTTTTTGCATGTTTATTAGCAAGAAACTTTCAGACCGTGCCTATTGTTCGGCCTTTCTATTTTTCATGTCTTGATTAAACTGTGAACTGTGCTTCTTATTGTCTTAAGCATTTCATTTGAGGAGACTTCTATATATTGAATGCAAACTTGCTGGTCTAAATCATGTCTTAACGACTCTTCTTAGCAGTGAGAATGTATGCTATACTGTTTTATGTCAATTAAATGAATTGTTTATGCTATAACTTTAAGCTTCCGATGTTTTGGAACATAACTATAACATTCAGGCCCTTAAGTCTATGATTTATCATGCCTACTAGTAAGCTTTGGCGCATCGCCTTAGATTAATATTTGTTTTATTATATCCGCTTCCTTTTCCCTTTCCAAAACCTATTATATAGAAGAAGCCGGCTTCTTTAAAATTCGAAGGTCACTCAATACAATAAAGGGGTCCCCTGAACTGAGTTTCCATAAAGGCACTTATCTCGTCAATTTTAAGGTGAATGATTACGAGATAAAATCCATGAATTTTTCATTTGTGTTTTTTCTACATTGCATGAGGTTAGCCATTGTCTTCTTGGGTGTCATGTGAACTCAAAAGCTACTTATGAAAGAATCCACAAGTTCACTGAAGGAGCGGATGGAATGATTAGGAAAGTTGGAAGCCACTATAATGTAGTATCTTTCAGAGTCCGTTGAAACTTTTTGGCTAAAAGTTTCTCATCAAGGACAAAATCACTACAAAAAGTTGTATAAGCATTAACATGGTTGATGGGATCTCCTTTACCTCTGTATTTCTCAAACCGAGGCATTTCTATCCCTTGTGGCATTGGGGTACGTAATAATTCAAAGGATAAGGGGCTACTACAAACATGATAGGTGGGTGGAGTGGTTTGACCTTGACTAATGGTGAAAAGTTGATGTTCCATGGAAGAAATAGTGGTAAGGAGTTGTGTAAGAATAGGGTCAAGGTATGTAGGTTGAGATGGAAGAGAAAATGGTGACGGAGTGTAAGGGATGTTAGGGGAAGTGAAAGGAATATTAAGGGGTGTGAAGGTGGTGGAAGGGACTTGTGATGCCACAAGAGAAGTAGGAATGCTAGGTAGAATTTCAAAGGAAGGAGCCACATAACTAACCTGTTGCATAGTTGTAGTGACTCGTGGATTGGTATAAGTTGGTATAGATGCTATGGTTGGAGGGGGAGAAACTTGAGGTCCTCCTTGGATTACAGGAATGTTTGGGGATTGTATATTAGAAGAGGCATGTTTTTTTGTAAATCTCAACAATTTTCTTCATCACTTGCAAGTCATCATCACTTTCAATCAAACGATGAAGATTATCAATGGAAGGTATGGCGGTTTTAGAAATGGTTTCAAGTGAAAAGTCTTGTTGTAAATGTGAAAATTATTCATGAATACTAATGACCTTGTCTTGAGGAAAAGAGTTATTTTGGTTGTCAACATTCATGGGATGGAGAGGTGAAGGAATGGAAGTGGTATGATCAATGCCTAATGCACCATTGTCCATACTAGGAGTAGGAGATCTTGACATCCCAAGGTCCACAATGAAAGTGCTATCATGGTAAGCCATGAGTCTAAAACTTCTTCTCACTAAAGTATTATCAATGGGGCACCAAACACTCATACAAGTACCATAAAGGAGTGATTAAACTCAAATGCAAGGTAATATAAGATGTCCAAATGAAAATAATAGGAATGTTCCTAACTGTAATAGATAACTAACTATAGAAAATAGAAATGCAAGAAAATGCTAGAAAAATGCCAGAAATACTATCTAAAAAGTGCAAAGGGACTGATTCACATAGGGTGGCGAATGAGTCCCAATATGATTTTTTTTGTGTTTTTAGAAATTTTAAAATAAGTTTAATGATCTACATAATGCAATTAAGGATGCAGAATGCATATTTTCTATTGTTTCAATGAGATGCAAGGAAAAAATGAAATCTAAATGAAGTTTTTGCTAATGCAATATGAAAAGTCCTAGAAAGAAAAAAAAAACAATGACCTAATTGAATGTTGATGCAAATGTAAACTAAGATGCAATATGTGAATGAAATCAGAAACAAAAAGTGTTCAAAATGTAGGTTCACCAAAATGAACCATTATTTTTTGGTTCCTATACACTTTCTAACTCTTCTAGGGTTTTTCACCTAAAAGGAGAGAGATTGGAGCAAAATTGTTAATGTTTCATTCAAATTATGTATTGTGTAATGTTTTCTAAACTAAATGCAATTGAATAATTTAAATGAATTTAAATGAATGCAAAAGTGAAATTTATGCTATGTTTGAAAACACAATGTGATATGAAAACAATGGAGTAAATGAAGAAATGATTCAAAACAGAAAGAAGTAGGCAGAAACAGAGTGCTCCTAGACAATATCTAGTGAATCTGGAATGTTGTATATGTTTTTTGAAATCATTTATTTTTCATAGTGGGACCCATTCACCCAGGGTGGTGAATTAGTCCCCCTCCTGGTGAAAAACTGTCAGAAATAAGTTTTTGTCTCGCGGGATCTAGAAATTGACAAAACTTAAATTTTCAGTCCTAAGGTGGGATTCATTTGCCACTGGTAGTGAATCAATCCTCTCCCAAAATTTTGGAAAATTAGGAGACAACTCTGCAACACTAGATCTGCAAATCACTGAATGTTTGGTTGCCAAAGTCAATTCTAGAGGAAACAAATAGAAAACTTTATTCAAGCTTGAAATAAGAATAAGTTGACATGAAACACCTAGTTGGCTTTGTTCTCCACTTTCCAACACTAAAAATCTTGTCAAATCTACATACCTAAGTCTGCAAACACACATGCAATAGGGAAAAATGGTTGAGGGTTAGAAAATAGGGGTTTTCCTTGGTCAAACCCCACTTTGGTAATCAAACCCTTAATAAAATAATGAAATGAAAGAGAATGACAAAATAATAACATGTAAATGCTATAAAATTACCAAACCCTTGATAATGCAAGTTTGAAGTAGTGTCATGGTGTGCCATAGAAAAAAGTATCCTTTTCTTGACATGGGATTAATTCATGATAAAATAGACTTAATGAGGTCTTAATCTAGTGTTGTGAGGAATTTTATGCATCTGTACTAGGTCTTGGATCCTTGCAAATTGAATAACATGCATTAAAGGATGTCTTGTAAAGGTGTTGTAAAGTGTTGTGAGATACTTTCATGCTTTTCTAGACTTAATTAACTCATTTATCCCTAATTCAACAATATAAAATGTGTTGCATAACATTATTACATCAATCTACAAGGTTCTTAATGTAAAATTAGTGTTAAATTAATGTTGTAATGTTACTAGCACATTCACATTTATTTTTGTGCCCTTCTAGGCAACGTGGACCTAATTTTAGTGTTGTAAAGTGTATTTAATTACACTTTCACATTGATTTATCTGTCCCAAGCCTTATTTAATATTTACATCACCACTAATAGTCCCATATTAACCCATATTGTGCATCTTGAGGCTTTAATTGATCAAATACCTGACATTATGGCATTTTAAACTTTATTTCCTAATTCCTTGGCTTCTTAGGTGTTAGAATGGCCCCTATGGGACCCATTCTCCATGCATGGAAAATAAGTCCCCTCCAGGTGGGAACCATTCACCATGTGGTGAATGAGTTGTATCTAGCCCCGATTTTGACCTTTGAGCAAGAAAAAGTGAAATTTAAAGTTTATTTTCACTACATGTTGGCCTGAGATAACGTATAATTAGGTACTAAGGCACAATTGTCTATAAATAAGTATTTTTATCCTCATTACACATCCATTATCTCATACACACATCTCTTATCATTATTCATCCACGAATCTTTCATTTCAAGTTAAGCAAGTTAGGGTTTCTTCATCTAGATTGCTCCCTAAGACATCCAAGGGTTGATTCTACATGTATTGCTATAGAATTACAAGATCAATCATCATTTCAAGGTAACTTATTCCATTATTTTATGCTTCATTCTTTCATTTGATCATTTTGGTATAATTACCTAAACGGGGTTTGACTTAGGCAAACCCCCATGTCTTAACAATCAACAATTTATCTTTCTCATTTTGTTTGTATGCAGGTATAGGTACATTGGAAGATTGAGAATCATTAAATATTTCATTTAAAATTCATTCAATTATTCTCCTCTTCATTCAAGTCAAATCATCAACAAAAAGTCACTTTCAGACCCGATTCTGACAATTTCTAAAGCAAACACCTGTAAAAGGTGGAATTATAGATCTGAAGCTATAAAATCATCCCTTGAATTTTTAGATCCTTGAAGGAGGACTGATTCACCAAGCATGGTGAATTAGTCTTGTTTGTGGGCCTGAAAACTATTTCTATCAAAATCTAGCTCTCGTTAGACAGAAATAGGTTTCTAGAAGTTTTCACTAGAACAATGACTAATTTGTCCTAGATGGACTATCGGGCTTTAATAAAATCATCAATCAACATTCTAGACATTCCAAATTCATCACATTTTTCCTAGGTGCACTCTGATATCATCCATCCCTTTCTGTTTTGCAAATTTCATCCACTTAGTTCATTTTAGAAATACACAATGTGTTTTCAAACAAGTCATAATTCTTAGATTTTGTATGCATGTTTGATCAATCTCAAAGTTTATCAGCACTTAAATCATTCCATTTTTTTTGAAATAACATCATACATAGCATAATTTGAATGAACCCTTTAGCATTTTTGGATCTAATCTCTTTTCATTTAGGTGAAAACCCCTATAAGAGCTAGAGAGTCCATTGGGTCCAAAAATCTCTAGTTAATTTTGGTGAACTTGACTTTTTGAACATATTATTTTATTATTTTGCATCTATTTTCATCTTAATCATAGGTTGCATTTGAAGTTGCATTAGAGTTGCATTGTTAATTTGCATCTAGGGTTTCAAATTTTTGCATTAGGAAAAAGTGCATTTAGCGTGCATTTTTGCATACAATTTCCTTTAAAAATCTCTAAAATTTTGTAGTTCCATCTTAGGTCTACACCTTACAACCTCTCACACATCACAAACCATTCATAATTTCTGAAAATTTTGAAAACACCCCTACTGGGAGTCATTCGTCATCTATGGCGAAACAGTCCCTCGACAGATTTTTCACTAACTCAAATGGCATCTGAAATCTCATTTTTATGCTTTCTAAGGCTCCTAGTATCATATAGTACAAGTCTAGAAGGTTTCTGGAGCATTTCTTTTATGCATTTATCTCAAAAACATCAATTTAAGATAGTCATCTTTCCAATAACTCCAATTCCAAGCATCATTAGATCTGAAAATGTTTCAATTTCTACAATTTTACATAACATTAATAAAAGTACTTTTCACTTTTTCATATACATGTTTCTATTCCTAAAACTTTGCATGAGTTTCTTAAAAAGTCTTTTCGTTCTTGCACGTACATTGTGTACATTATTCAAATCATTCATACATTGGATAAGAGTGTTTTGTATCTTTACATATGCATTGTTCCTATTGTTGAAACATTGCATGAAATGGTTACATTTTCTTTTCATTCTTATTCAAAGAATTCTAGTATCTTGCATATGTAAACATGTTGCGAAACACTTCCTATCCCCTCCCTGTGAGAGTATTTTAGTGCAAATTTGGCCACTCCTCATGATCATATTTTTTCTTCTCCTAATATCTCTCCTATTGGAAAAGTAGATATTCTGGTGATAGAAGAACCAATCAATGAGAGTGTTGAGAATCTAAGTTTTTTCTCTCCTTTTACCTCTCTTAGTGGACAAGACACTAATCAATAAGACAACTTAAACATAAATAATCATGATAATAATATTTTCCCTTCTCCTATTGTCTCTTAGAGTTATGAAGTAGATGCTTTGTTTGAGGAAGGTTATGAATATTTTAGTTGTCCCCCTTCTCCTACAGAAATGCTTATGGAGCACAATCATTCACCCATTGATCATTCCTCTACTAGCAATGAAGTTATTTTGGATGAACCAAACATTACTTTTCATGAAAATGTGGTTTGTTGTTCTCCTATGAACTCTCCTTCTAGGAAGGAAATTATACACCAAAGCAAAGATACTATCCCCTTCACAAACAATGCAAATTTTCACTTGATAAGGGATGTTAACAATATTCATCCTAAACTTACCCTTTACCCACCCTTGCATCTGCTCCACTCTTCTAATAAACCTAAACTAACCATTTATCCCCCTTCACATAACCCTTCACCCAAACTAAAACTTATTCTCTACCCTTCTTGGCATCCCCTTCATCCCTCTAATGTATCGCAACAATCTAGCACTGATATTGTTGCTCATACATATAACATATGAAATAACCCACAACGGCTACAGTCAATCACACCTTCTTTACCTCTCCCCAATATGCCTAGTGCTCCTTGTTATAACCCTCCAACAAAGAACTATGATCTTGTTGAACAATTAAAGAATACTCCTACCAAGATCTCCCTTTGGGATTTACTTCAAACATCACCAAGTTACAACACAATTCTTCAAACCACTTTACAACAAGTAACAATCCCTTCTGTAACCACTCTCAATGATGTGGCAGCTCTTGTTCAAAAGAATAGTCTTGATATTACTTTTCATGAACATGAGCTCCCTCCTTTGGAGTTATGAAAACAACATGGTGCCTTTATGATCATTGCTCAATTCTATCACATAGGTATACAACGAATTCTCATAGATAATTGTTATGCCCTTAATGTGTGTAGTGTGAGCCTTCTTGATCGATTAGATGTTGATAGATCACAAATAATACTTCATTCCACTACTATTCGAGGATTTGATAATACAACAAAGAAACCACTTGGTATAATCACTTTACCCATTACAGTTGGGGTGGTTACTTTGCAAACTCCTATTCAATTCATGCCTTATGATCTTTCATACAACCTCCTTCTAAGTAGACCATAGATTCATGAGATGAATGCAGTGCCTTCAACCCTCCATTGTAAAATGAAATATGTCTATAATAATAAAATTTATCAACTTGACACTGATCTTGAGCCTGGAATTTTCTTGCATCTTGAAAATGGAGCTACAGGTCCTCTCACAATGTTGATTCCAACATCCAACATAGATCCTCTTGAAATTGAACACAATGATACAAAATTTCCATGTAAATTATCTGGTGATGATTGGGAATCCTTAGACTTCACACCCTCATTTATGGGCTAACACATACTCACACAAAATAAAGATAAGACACAAGAATGACCAACCATCCTGTCAACACAAAATTCAAATAATGTTTCAAAAGCATCCATCTCAACCACTTTAAACACTGCCAAAAATTCTACAATCACCCCTTACAAACACAACAACGAACAACCACCTGATTCGAAAACACTAAAAAATATATATGGAAAAGGGTATGACTTCATGAAACAACTTGGGTATAATGGAAAAGGTTGTGGTACTCAAGAGGAAGGTATCCACAACCCTATAGAGCTTAATACACAATAAACAGCTCATGGTCTTGGTTATTGTCATTTGATCGAGATCAACAAGCCTTCACTCAACATCAACAATCTCACACAACACACTCCTAACTTATCTTTCCCAACTTGTGGTCTTGAACATCATCCTTCATCCAATATGCAACACATGACTACGCCTTCGCTTAATGTCAAGGTCATCTCACCAAATGTTCATGATTTGAATTCATTAGATTTTGTATCCTCCTCTAATACAAAGGATAAAATCTCACAATCTAGTGACACTTGTGAAGGTATGGCATATACTACTAGCAAGATGTATCTTTCAAACACACCATAAAGCCACCTTCTACGATTGATCAAGAGGGTATCTTATTGAGACTCCTCCAAGATCACTTGATCACTCTCCCTCCTAGAACTCGCAAGAAATTCCATGACAAGATGTCATTTTGTACATACCATAGAGTTCATGGACACTCCACTAATGAATGCACTTCCTTGAGTTGTAAAATTCAACATTTTTAGGAGATTTGTATGCTTCCCAAAGTAGGGACATGTAATTCCACTGATTGCTTTTAATTTTCACTATAGCATGCATCTCACCAATCCTTTTGGCTCACCCTTGTCCTGCACTAAGTGGGGGCAAGGATTTTGATAGTCTTGTTCTCATATGTCACTTGTGGGTGCCCTCTTTTGGCCAATTGTTGATTTTAAATGAATACATAAGAGAAAGCTTGGGATGTGGATGACATTCCTTACGTTGGCTCACATATGACATACCTATCTCTCTCATGATGTAGCTTATTGGAAACATATGACTTGGAATAAGGCTTTCTAAGAAAGCTTTCATGTCTTCTCCTCTCTTCTACTTTAAAGAAATTTCTCATAGTATGGATGCTCACAACTGCTTCAAAGTGGGGGAATACATCACAACTCACATTTAATTGTGTGATTTTATTTTTCTTGTGATTCCCTCTCTTGGAATCATTAGGTACAATGTTTCCCAGGATGAGACTTTGCACTTTTCATCTCTTGGAAACAAGATGAGATCATTTTCACT
>VDFB02035460.1:0-45644 GCA_007258455.2 Sequoia sempervirens | reverse complement strand
TAGAACATTTGACTTGTCACCTCATCCACATGTGACCAATTCCCACCTCTTTGGAGACCCTCTCTTATTCATTAGATTCTCCTAAAAATGTGAATTTTTAATTCACATTTATTTCTCCAACCACTTTCTCATTTCCCATGGAGATTTTGGTGGAATTCCAAAATTCCTCAAATGTCACTTTCATTCTCACTTGGGGACAAGAAGTTATTTTTGAGGAAATCTTCTCACTACCCAAGGTACTTATCCTTCCTCCACATCATGTACTCTCCTTCCACATCACCTAAACATCATCTTATCCTTGGCCATCTCACATTCCACATGTCAAGATGTGAGGGTTTGTGAGTCCTCAACTCACCATAGCCCTACATCTTGACCTTGGTGGCTCAATCTCAACCATTGAATTCTCTAGAGAATTCAAATTTCTCTATAAATACCCCCTTTTCTAAGGCATTTTAAACACTTAGCTATTTTTCAACCTTATGTTATCATTTTGTGCACTCATCTAACCATTTATTTTAGCCATTTTATATTTTCATCCCATCATCTACTTAGTCTTGCATCTAGCCACATCAATAGCCATCTAAGGAGCACACAAAACAATCCAAAATCAAGGGCCAACCAATGAGTTTCAACTGCAAAGAGAAGGTATAACTGTTTTCAATCTTTTTCATCTTATCTCTTTGTGTTAACAATTTCTTAGGCTAATCTTGAGGTGTCCCTTTGTGTTTTTCTTTCATTGCACTATTGTTGTTTTTGCATATTTGGGGTTGATAAACATTTAGAATCACATTTATGGCATGCCCAGTGGGACCCACAAGCGGGTTCCTCTATTTTATGTTTGTTGTTGTTGAGTTGTTTTTAGGAATAGGTCATAGAGGGATGATTACGCCCTCCTAGTCACTGCAGGGAGGCGACTACACCCTCCTGGTCACTATAGAAGGGTGACTGCGCCCTCATGGTCACTGCAGAGGGGTGACTATTCCCTCCTGATCACTACAGGAGGGCAACTATGCCCCTGATTTGAATTTTTCTTGCTAACATTTCAATTCAAAAGGGCGACTATGCCCTTGATTTAAATTTTTCTTGCTAACATTTCACTGTAGAAGGGTGACTATGCCCCTGATTTGAATTTTGTTTGCTAACATTTCACTACAAAAGGGTGACTAAGCCCCTGATTTAAATTTTATTTGCTAACATTTTACTGCAGAAGGGTAACTACGCCCTTGATTTGAATTTGGCTTGCTAACATTTTATTGTAGAAGGGCGACTACACCCTCTTACTGTTGCAGAAGTTCAACTACACCCTCTTGTTGCTATGCCCTCTGGTTAACTATAGAGGGGCGACTACGCCCTCTAATTCACTGCAGAAGGGCAACTACACCCCCCTGGTTACTACAGAAGGGAAACTACACCCTCTTGGTCACTATAGAGGGGTAAATACGCCCGAAAACAATACATTTTGAGAGGTAAAATGACAGTTTTAGCTTAGTTTTTACTCTAGTTTTTTGTTGTTTTTAGATCTTAACCCCCTAACATTTTTTTTGCAAGGATATTAGCATTTTTGCTAATATTTTGTAGCATATTCTTGTGAAGAAAGAAGGATAAAACAACTAATATTTGCTTTCAGGATCTTCTGTTTACACAGATTTCCAAAGCTATCCTTGTGCTCTTTTTCATTAATCTAGGAATATAGTTTGATTAGGGGGTTAATATCTATTGTTTTTTGTGTCTATCTCTTTTGGTGTTACCCAAAGGGGGCATTAGGTTTTTTTCATTTTCCCCTTGCACTTCATGTGAGCCTGGGGAGTAGTTGGAAACGATTAGTGTCTTCTTTCTAGTGGGACCTACTTGAGGATTTCATTACCCCAAGGGATGATCTCAACCACAACGTACTGGAGGGGTATATAAAGGGGAGAGAGCGAAATTTGTACCTCAATCCAGTCGCATCGTAATTGGTGGAGTGTCGAAGCTAGGGTGATACCTAGATAGATGTGAAGAGTTGGTCTAATCCCTTCAGTATCTTGTTGGGGTTCCCAACTCACACTTGTGACGAGCTGGTGTTCTCAGTTGTGTCTTGTATACTGAGAGTATATCGAGGACTCTCTAGACACCTTATGCATCCTAGATTAAGACCTTTATCAACCATTCCCTTAACACTAATCATAGGATTGTGCTTGTTTGAAAGTGTTTTCTTGTGAAAAACCAATAAACTTTTTGACAGATTGGCCTTATTGTTGTCATTTTAAGTCCTTTCCATAGTAATTTTCATCAAAACGAAGTCACTTTCCATTGCAGAGGGGTGAATTTTTCCACTTGTTTACTATAGTGGGGCAAATTTTCCCTCCTGTTTGCTGCAGTGGGGCGAATTTTCCCTCCTGAACAGTCAAAATTTCCCTATTTAGCTCCATTTAGCCTCTAAACCATCGTCTAGTCACTCCAAACCTTTATCTAATCATTCCAAGCCTCCGCTTTGTCATTCTAAACCTCCATTTTATCATTCCAAACCTCCATTTAGCCTCCAAACTTTTTGTCTAATCATCCTAAATCTCCACTGGTCATCCCAAGTATCCATACATTTATTCTCTCAATTCCCCCACTCCTTTTGAATTTCTGGTAATTCATTTGGAAAGCCCATATCACCACTCGATTCACCAAAATCATACCATTTGCATCACCTAAGCCATATTGCATCAACACCAATCCTCATCAAATCACCTTAACCTCGTGTTGAAAGTGGTTACCCACATTGATCTTAGCATTTGAATTTGGTTGTTATCCTTCACATCAATCATCAACTTTGACCCAAATCAATTTACTTCCATCTTGAGGTGAATTTGGTGTCATAAGTTATCATCCTTGGCCCAAATCAATCCATTTCTATCTTGAGGTGGATTCAGGGCCGTAATCATCTGTTGGATCAATCAATGCTCTAGGTCACTAAGGGTGATATTTTTTTACTGTACTTGGGATCCCACACATCTTCCATCATCCAATCGCACCTATTCAATCACTCAATCTATTCATCCAATCAAACCAATCACACTTATCCACTTATCTAATCAATCCAATCACATCCAACCCAATCCAATCTATCTTAACAATCCAATCAAAATGCAATCTAATCTATCCAATCAAAATCAAATCACGCATACCACATTTGCATGCCCATTCAAACTAGGTCACAAGCTAAGAAGCAAATGGCACAACAACAAGGTCAAAATTCTCAAGTGAACATGTCTCAAGATCTTAATAACAATACAAACCCTCCAAATGGTGCAAATGTCTCTGCAAATCCTAACAATGGAGTAAACATCTCCCAAGATCCTCATAATGGCACTTCATCACACTCCAACACCAAAAATCAGAACAACTCACCACATGGTGAGGAGAGTATGGCTAATCAACTCGAACTCACGCTTGAGGAACATTTCAGTAATCCCGCCAATGTACAAACGACTGACCGCCTAATTGAAAAACATGGGGAAGAAATCTTGGCCCACCTATTTGAAAAGGGTGTCAAACCTCCATCAAGTGTTGACTTATCCAAACATAGGAGCTCCACATCTAATATACCCCAAGGTCCACAAAATGCACCAAATGGTTCATACATCCCCAATGTCCCTCCAGTAGAGGGTTAGCGTCAAACTAAATTTGGAAACGATGTTCTTTATCATGTTAACCACCCCCCTCATGCTATGATCTCAATTATGGGGGCTCCTCAAGTGTCTGATCCCAATAATCCTTTCACCTACAGTATGTCACAAAATTTTCCACAACCTGTGCCATTAATGCTAATAGCACCACCCCTTTAGAGTCAACCTCCTGTCAACATTGAGGGAAACCCTTTTACCGCATTGCTTCCACCTCCTAGGACCACAAATCTACCACTACTTCCGTATACATCTCAACAGCCTCATCAATCTAACCTACCACCTCAATTACCTCCACAAGGTACATCCCAACCAAATGTTTCAGTTGGTACCCAACAACCTCCTTTATAGAACGCCTCTACATTATCTCAGCCACCTCATGAACAACAACTCCCCCATAATGCTTTAGTTTCTTCACAACAACCACCATACCAATCACAAGGCAATCCATTCCGACCACTCACCCAGACCATATCCCTGTTCCTTGCATCCATTTTACATCTGCAAGGTCAACCACAACACAACATCCCATCTTGGTCCGCATAACAGTCAACATCACAACAACAATCTCCTTAGCATTGTTACTATCATAACCAACAACATTTCCAATAACAACCACCCTACGTGGCCTCCTAACAATCACAACACTACCTTCAATACCAACAAACCAAACCACAATATCACATTCAAGCTCCTTAGCATTCGGTTGTGCATTCTTATCAAGAAAATCCATACTACACCTCCCAAAAACAACCTCCATACCAACAAACACCCCCTACACATCAATAGGGGACACCATCCTCTCATTATCAAAATCCTTACATCCATCATCAAACATTATCTCAACAAAATCCATAGTCATCATATCATCCCTATCCATCCAACCCACCTACCTTGATTGCACAACCAATCAATGCGGATCTATTGGAAGTTAAAGCTGCTTTGAAAGATCTCCAAGCAGGGACTAGTAAACAATCCTTTAAATTCGAAGATATGTGTCCCTATCCATTTGATCCATCCATCTCAATAATTCCCTTCCCAAATCACTTTGAGATACCAAATTTCGACAGATACAAGGGAAACAAAGATCCAAAGGCTCACTTGCAAGAGTTTTACTCCCAGTGTTAAGAAGTTATGCACAACAACAACTACCTCTTGCAATTTTTTTCATGAAGCTTGACAAGTAATGGCCTAGAATGGTTCATGGGTCTAGAATGAGGGTCCATAAAATCCTTTGCAGATCTTTTAGAAAAAATTATTTCTTACTTCTTCAATTTGGAAAAATACACTGATACTTTGGACCTTCTTAAGGAGATGCAACGTGAAGGTGAAACCTTTGCTAGCTACCTTCAAAGGTGGTGAGCACTAGCAAACCAAATCAAAACCCCTCTCAAATAGAAAAATATGGTCACTCTCATTGTGGAGAACTCACAACCCGACATGGCTCACAACTTCAGGTTACACTATGTTACCACTTTCGCTGAGATAGTAGAAAAAGGACCCATCCTTGAACGTGCCCTTATTGCCAAAGGGCACATCAAGATACATAACCATGACAAAGAAAGGCCATCCGACAATAAGTCACGCTTTTGGAACAAGAACAAAAACATACTGAATGATGGTGTCACTGACACTAAACATATTCAAGTGGCTAGCACATCTTAGAGGCAACCACCAACTATACCTAATGCAATATTCATGCCACAAGGGGCATCTCGTCCTCATCAACAATCAAACTAGAACAGCCAAGGGAATAGAAAATGCCAATATACTCAATTAGGATAACCCTTGAGCGTCATCTTCAATAAGTTGTTACAGATCAACTATCTGATCATGCAACCTATCACCAAACTGCTTGATGAATCCAAACCCAAACTAGCCTAGTTTAGGGAGAATGAATATTGTGAATTCCATAAGATAAAAGGGCACACTCTGAATAAGTGTCAAGGTCTCAAAAACTGTGTCCAAGATCTTATTGATCAAGGAGATATCAAAGTCAACACCAGTAAAGCTACATCATCCAATGCTCAATTACAGATATACCAAAATGCCTTCCCTAAACATAATCAAGGTGTAAGCAGCTCCAATAACAATCCCCAAGACAACAACAAAAATAATAAAAGCTGCAAAAATGTACCCCTCAATTATGACGGTATTGTTCATTACATTGAATAGGTAGAACCTCATGTGTCTATGATACATGTTAAGGCTAAAGATCACCAATGTGTTGTTGCTACTAGACGGTCCCGCATTACCATCCCTGAGGCCTCCATATCCACCCAATTGAATCCTGTAAACTCCCAGTATAACATTCTTGATCACTTAGGGAAGACCCCTGCTCAGATTTCAATCTTAGATTTGCTTAAGTCTTCTCCCGTACATCAAGAAATACTCAACACAGCTTTACAAGAAACCCACGTACCTAACGACATCGATCCCACACAGTTCAAAGCTTTAGTAGGAAACCTCTCTTTGACTTACCAACTACACTTTAGCCAGAACGACATGCCAAATATTGACGCCAATCACAACCATCCCTTACACATTGAAGTCTTGGTTGTCTGTCATAAAATAAAAAGGGTGTTGGTAGATAATGGCTCTGCCCTCAATCTATGTACTCTAAAATTCATAAAACAGGTAGGGTATACTCAAGAGGATTTGAGTAATCAAATCATCACAATTAAGGCTTGTGATAATACAAAAAGAAATTTTGAAGGGATTATTAGTCTTCCTATCTAGGTTGGACCTGTAGTTCAATATACCACTTGTCAGGTTCTTGATCTGGACTTGCCATATTATCTCCTCCTCAGTCACCCATGGCTCCATTCCATGCAAGCCGTACCCTCCACATACCATCAATGCCTAAAGTTCCTAGCTAATGGACAAGAGATCACCATTTATGCCGACCCACAACCATTTGAATATTGTTGCGCTCTAGAAGCATCATTTCCCCATTTACATTATTGTCCTGGGGTCAAAATGGGGGCATCTCAGTTATCATCCTCCAATCCATCATCCACCATGATAGTTTCTCCATCTTCTACCACCAATCCTACGGTCACCAAAGTCTAGATCATTGACAAGGGGTGTGGTGAATATGAAATGCATAGCACTCTAGATGTGGCAACCATGCCACTATCACCACACATGTATGGCTAACCTTCCCAGGCTACTCCAAAGGAAGACAAGACTATCACCTTCAGTACAAAAAATATTCCCACTACCACTTTCTGGTCTCCTAGTATAAAGATAGAAGCAGTAGAAGAGGATATCATTCAGTGGGTATACCATGAAGAACCCCAACCAAATCCTCCTCTAAAATAATACTTTCATAAAGTATACCCTTGGTCAACTAAGTTCACAAAAAAGCATAACTACCAAAGCGGAGGCCTAGGTAAGGAAGAACAGGGACAATTGCAACCTATTGATGTATCAAAGCTATTGTGGAATATGGGCCTCGGATACGAAAAAAATAGAAAGGCCCTGCAACATTGTCTAATACCTCCAATAGCATTACTATGGAGAATGGTCCCTTGGAAGACATACCTAAGGAAGAATCCATCATACATGTTACAATGATGTTGATCACATAGACCTATCATCCATGTTTGACTACTTATCCATCTGTACCACCAGTCTTTCTCTTCACTATCCTGAACTCATTGATTGGGACCTACGTGATAGCACACCTGCCAAGGTCTCCCTGGATACATATGTCAACCTCATGGGATTGGGGGAAGATGAACACTCCAGTCACAAGAATAAAAACAAGAAAAATAAAAAATGGTCATCTATTGAAAATCTCCCCAAGGCACTTCCTGACCTAGAAAGAGTAAAAATAAATGACGCATCTGACAATGAATACCTCAAAGAGGCACTAGAAGATGGAGATGTTCATCTTCCCCTTGTAGGGACTCAATTATCCACACAGTCATCCATCCTAATTGAAAAAACTCAAGAAGTTAACCTAGGTTCTGCTGAAAATCCTAAGATCACTTATGTGGCCAAGTCACTATCAGAGCAAGAATATTTAGTTTTTGTTCAGCTGCTCCAAGATGGAATCATTAACTTTGCTTGGTCATACTCAGACATTCTAGGCTTAGACCCTACTTTGGTAGTTCATCATCTGGATGTTCGCCTAGATGCCAAGCCTGTCAAATAGAAGCTCTGAAAGATGCATCCACAAGTAGCATTATTGGTCAAGAAGGAGTTAGAAAAATTACTGGATGTCAATTTTATCAGACCTATTGACTACTCTGATTGGATCTCCAACATAGTACCTATTGCCAAGCCAAATGGAGACATTCAAATTTGCACAGACTTCCAGGATCTTAACAAATCTTGTCCAAAAGATGACTTCTCATTGCCCAATATTGACATGTTGGTCGACCTTACTACATGACATGAGATGTTGTCCCTTATGGATGGTTTCTCTAGTTATAATCAAATCTGAATTGCACCTAAAGACCAACAAAAGACCACTTTTACGACACCTTGGGGTACCTTTTGCTACAATGTTATTCCCTTTGGTCTCAAGAATGCAGGGGTGACATATCAGAGGGAAATGACTGTCATCTTCCATGATCTTATCCATATTATAATGGAATATTATGTTTGACGACCTGCTAGGAAAATCCAAAACTAGAGCAGAGCACCCTGCCATCTTGAAAAAGATCTTCAAGCAATTAGAACATTACAAGCTATGAATAAATCCAAAAAATTATGTCTTTGGTGTTACATTAGGGAAATTGTGGGGTTTCATAGTCTCTCGAAGAGGCATTGAGGTTGATCCCACCAAGGTGAAAGCTATTATGGATATGCCACCCCCGTTCAATCTAAAATAGTTAAGAAGTCTCCAAGGAAAGCTACAATCCATCTGCCAGTTCATAGCCTAGCTTGCAAATAAGTTTTAGTCATTCACCCATCTTCTAAAAAAAGATTCCACTTTCATATGGAACCAACAGTGTCAGATATGTTTTGATAAGATCAAGGAATACTTGGCTCATCCACCCATATTAATGCCATTGATTCCAGGGAAACCCCTCCTGCTTTAAATCTCTACTACTTCAGTCACACTAAGGGAATTTTTGGCACAACACGATGAATCATCAAAAGAAAGAGCAATCTACTACATCATTCGAACACTGGTTGGCTATGAACTAAAATATTCACCCATGGAGAAATCCTACCTTGTAGTGGTATTCAGTACACAAAAACTCTAACATTACATGCTTAGCCATCCAGTCAAATTAATAGCAAATATTGATCCACTAAAGTATCTATTATCTAGAACCACTTTAACTAGTCGCATGGCTAAATTGGTCATGCTCCTAAGTGAATTTGACATAGATTATGTGGATCACAAATCCATAAAGGGACAAGTCATAGCTGATCAATTGGCCGAGGCACCAATAGTAGATGCTTATCCTCTAATCACTGAATTTCCAGATGAAGAATTTTTCATAGTTATAGAAACACCAACTTGGATATTGTATTTTGACCGCTCATGTATGCATAATGGATCAGGTGAAGGAATTCTATTAGCTACCCCTCAAGGTGACTACATTCCAAAATCATTCAGGATAGCATTCCCATGTACCAACAACATATAAAAGTATGAAGCCCTCCTCACAGGCCTTCGAATTGAAAAAAAGTGGCACATAACTCACTTGAGAGTCTTTGGTGATTCATTGTTGTTCATTAAGCAAGTTAATGATGAATTCCTAACAAAAGATGATAATTTGTTACCCTATAATTGCATGGTAGATGACTTCAAGAAGTATTTCACCTTCATACAATTTGAAAAAATTCCAAGGGTGCAAAAAAAAGTAGCTGATGTAATGGCTACTACTGGCTCCCTGATTGACGTGCCTAACAATCAAATAGAATGTGAGTTCC
This sequence comes from Sequoia sempervirens, assembly GCA_007258455.2. Taxonomy (NCBI): domain Eukaryota; kingdom Viridiplantae; phylum Streptophyta; class Pinopsida; order Cupressales; family Cupressaceae; genus Sequoia; species Sequoia sempervirens. Next base: position 36,096 of record VDFB02035460.1, on the reverse strand, counting down.
TTGTGGAACAACTTTTAATCCCAGCATATGATATCCTAGAAATTGACATGGGGTGTTCCATTGTAGGTCCTACTTCCCCATGGTACCAAGACATATATACTTATTTGCATGATAATATTTTACCCCCAGACCTCACACGAAACCAATGAAAATCCTTTATTCAATGTTCAACCCGATACATTATTGTCGGTGATACACTTTATTGTCGTGGGTATGATGGAACCCTCCTTAGGTGTTTGAATGAGACCGAAGCCCATACTACACTAACGGAGGTACATAGTGGTGTTTGTGGGGCCCATTCATATGGTATGGCTTTGGCCAAAAGGATTCTACGAGCTAGATATTATTGGCCTACATTAGAACATGATTCCTATGAATTTGTGAAGAAATGTCTTCCTTGCCAGCAACATGTAGATTTGATTCATGCTCTGGCACAGGACCTTCAGCCCCTACTAGCACCATGGCCCTTCTCTCAATGGGGTTTTGACTTGATTGGCAAGATTTACCCAGCCTCTTCTAATGGCCATACATTCATAATTACTCCCACTGAATACTTCACCAAATGGGTGGAAGCAATGCCACTCTCACAAATCACTGGTACTCAAATTTCAAAGTTCATCATTTACCATATTCTTTGCAGATATTGTATTCCATCCACCATCCTATCCCATAATGGAAAACCTTTTAAAAACCAAGCCATGAAAGATCTCTATGACACCTTTCACATCCAACATCGTTGTTCAATGCCTTATTACCCCCAGGGTAATGGTTAGGGAGAAGCAACCAACAAGACCCTTATCCACATCCTCAAAAAGGTTGTCAATAACACTGGTCAAGATTGGAACCTCTGTATTCATCCCGCCCTTTGGGCATATCGCACCTCCATCCGCATCCCTACAGGTGCCATCCCCTATTCTTTAGTGTATGGTGTCGAAGCCATCTTTCCAATCAACGTTGAGATACCATCACTAAGGATTTCTCTAAAGAACCTTATCAGTGAGGAGGACGCTCATGTTGCATTACTTGCACAGCTGGAGTTACTTGATGAAAGATGAATCAAAACCTATGATCATCTACAAGATTATCAAAACTGCCTCAAGCGTAACTACAACAAGAAGGTTCGTCCTCAACAATTCTAGATTGGTGAACAAGTCCTTAAAGAGAACTAGCGTACTCATCAGGACTATGATAAGAAAGGAAAATTTGAAGCAAATTGGTTGGGTCCTTATATCATAACCACTAAATATGAATTTGGGGCATACAGACTTGCTACCCTTGAAGGAGAACCCCTAGAAGAACCTATTAATATCATGCATCTCAAGAGCTTCTACACCTAAATCCTCTTGGTAACCCTACCTGCAAAAATACAAAAAAATACAAAAAATCAAGAAAATAAAAGAAAAATAGTAAAGAGAAATAAATTTGTCCTATGGTGAAAACCACCTTTTGTGGTGCCTTGGATAAGTATAGGTGGTAAAAACTTGTTCGCAAACACCATTTTTAGAGGGTTTAATCATTATCTACCTTGCATCCTATTTATTTATGCTTTCATCTACCCTATCATCCTCACCCATCCCATCCTCAACTGCTAGGTATATATCTTGATTAAGGATTGGACAATTCACCTTGGCTATCCCTCATTTTGATCTTTTCAGTATCCCACCCTGAGCTTTTGTCGTTCGTTTGATCATCAACCAGTTGGTGTCATCATATAGGACCATCCATCATGTTGGTCTCTATCTAGATCTCATCCTATCACATTGGTCTTCACGTCCTCAGTCAAACTACGTTGCCCCTGTGCTTTCAAGTAGGCAAAGCTGACAATTTGATCTACCCCCGGGGCATTTGGTCATTCATCATTTTCCTTCACTTTCCCCTTTTCGCTTTTATCCATGGTCAATTTTCATTTTTCTTTTCCAAACTGTGTTGCCCCTGCGCTTTCACGTAGGTAAGGTTGATCATTGGATCCTCCCCCGGGGAATTTGTGTGTCATGTCTTGTGTCATTCATCAGTCACCATTGTCCTCTTTTTTCCTTATCCATAGTCTTTTCAAGAACTAAAAGGGCTATGTGCTTCCACGTAGGCAAGGCTAATCTTTGATCAGCCCCCAAGCCCCTAGTTATGTAGGATGTGGTATTTTGTCTTGTAACTTATCTCTTGCAATGTGTCATCAAGCTATGACCTTATATAGTTGGTTATTAGCAAAATGAGATCTACTAATATCAACAAATCCAATCAGTTATGAATATCCTGTCATATTGATCTTTTAGTTTAGTATCCATCATCGATCACAATAGGATGCATCCTTCCTAACATAACTCATCAACCTCATCCATCCTCTTGATCCTATGGAAAAGGACGTTTGAAATTTGATTGCGATCATTTGATACTTTTGGTTTTTGTTTATCATTTGATCCCCCTATTATAATTAGTTAAGATCACCATAATCTATCATATTATGGTGTTTCTTGGATGATTCACATAGGGTCATATCTTGATATTTTATTGTTTTTGTCTACTAGGTTGTCCCACGTAGTACCCACCAAGATCCATGTGATCTTGTTTTACATTTGGACATCCCTTTGTGCTTGTGGTTATCCTAATGCCTGGCTCGACCAAAGTTTTCACTACTTTGGGGTGTTGGGATAGCCTTCTGGTTTGTGTGTTTGTTTCATGCATTAGATGCTAACTCACCTTGGTTGTCCATACCTTGGCACTTGGTATCTTATGCTATAGCAAAAATCAGTGCTCTGAAGATGGAAAATCATATTAGGCTTGCATTTCATCATCTATTACATTGCATTCACCCCATGATTTTGGTTGTGAAAATACTTACCCCGCTCTCTCCCATTCTTTTCAGGATACTAAAAGTTATTGATAGGTGCCAAATTACACCCATTTTCCACAATCACTACACATACATCTTCCCCCTTCCTTTCATGGCAGTCCTTATTGACACTTATGACCATGTGTTATTACCTTTCATGATTTACTATTGTTGATTCATTACAACTTTAACTCCATTACACATGCATTATCATCTACACATATTAGGTTCATTCTACTATTCATACATACATTTCCACTTGCATCATAACATGATAGAATCATGCATACATCGCCACCTGCATCGTAACATGATAGAATCACACATACATCACCACCTACATCACAAAGTGTAAGACTCATAATATATCACATCATGCATGTATAAAACACTCATAAAAGTATCTACATAAGCCATCATACACATATACATACACATAAGCATCCATACATAAAAAAATACTTAAGCCATCATAGATAAAACATATGCATACATCATATCATCATATAAGCATCTGCATTAATAAAAACATCCATAGTCCACAAATTTATAAATAGGATCACTCATCCAATGCATGAACATGGTGTCAATAAGGACTACCATATATTATATATAAATATACCAAAAGTCCAAAGAACATCTCATAAATCATGACTATCATATGAATAATAACATAATCATGTCGTTGATGTCATCATATCTATGACCATTGTATACGAAAATCATTAGAGAAAAATACCAGTACAAGGTTTTGTAAATAACCATTATCACTATGACTTATCCATCCACCCTACACCTATCAATAACTCAGTAGCCTGTCATTTGCCAAATGAACTTCCCATATCTAATCTCTAAGGTGAATCGGGTACTAATCGCCTACCTGGTGAAACCCCCAATGAGTCACTAAAACCTCAAGTCCGCGTCCCTAGCGTTTGGGACGACACTGGCATCTGTGGTGTCTGACGAACATACTATAACATTTGTTGTGCTAGGTCTGGAATTGAATGATAATATGCAACCATCCAAAATCCTACCTCCCTCGCATTCTCCTCTCGCTTAGCTACCTGGAATCGAGTGGAATTTCACTCCTAGTGATACATATCCTGATCTCTAGTGATCACTCTCCTCTCCTACTCCCAAACCTCCTAGGATAATCATAATTGTGCCATCTCTGCTTGAACTCAATCTCTCATCTCCTCAGCAGCCACTTCCCTACCCACTGTTCTATCTCTCTCCCCCTGTAACCCCTATATATCTGCCCCTATCACATCACCACTTTGTACTGACTGCAACTGAGTCACTATTGTGTCTCACTCTCCCTGCAACATTTTCATCCGCATATTTGTAGCATCCCTCTCCCTCTCTACTAACTATAGCTAACCCAATGTTGTGTCCCACTCTCCCTGTAGCATCTGCATCCACACCTCTACAACATCTCCCTCCCTTTGTGCGGCCTGTGACTGAGCCACCACTGCATCCCTGCCCCTCTGTAGCTCATGCACTCTCAAACCTTATGCATCTCTCTCTCTTTGTAGTGACGATACCTCTAAAACTGCCTCCTCTCTCCTCCTCTAAAGAGACTATATTTGCGCCTCTACCAACTCTCTCTCACTCTGCAAAACCTGCACTATGCATGCACCACATCCCTCTCTACCTCCATATCATGCACCTGCACCTACACTACATCTCTCTTTTCCTACATAATACAAGCCTGCTCCCTCATCTCACTCTCTCTCTCTCCTGCATCAACCCCATATCTCTAACTATCTACTATAAACAATGCACTCTATCACGTAGCTCATCTTGCTCCCATTGGAGACCATCTATCTACTACCCAATGCCTACTAACCCCTGATCTGTCACTCCCCCTGGCTCCCCACTGGCCTATAATATAACAACCTCTGCCTGTAATCTATCACAGTCCCAACTAACATCAGCCAACTCATCATGTACCCTTTGTATGTCAGCCTATATTCCATCTCTCTCCCTCCCCATCACCTCTACCTGTGTGGATAGAAGGTCAACCATAAATCTATAATCTCTTTGACCTGCTACCAGTATCCTTGATAGCTCAACCCTGAGTCTAATCACCTCTGATTTTTCATCCTTAGCCTCTCTGCAGTATCTCTCAACTGAGTAGTAGGATCCTCTAATGGCACACAAGGAACCACCACTAATGGCTCTACATCCAAAATATCTGGAACATCTCCATCTCTCTCCATAGCATCATCACCCCCTTGCACTCCTACTCATGTTGAGTCTCCTAGTCAATAGCATCATTTCCTTCTGCACTCATGCTTTTGTTGAGTTTCTTGGTCCTCCACAGTGGGGCGGATCCAAACTCTCCACGACTGACCATTCCTACCCACTCTCATCAATCTCCTCACCTTGCATACAACTATTGCCTCCCTCTCTAACTCCTCCTCATCCTTGCTTCCCCCTATCTCTACAACGGGAGGCCCCTGCTCTGCCACAATCTGCACCCTCCTTTGTCATCTCCTCCTCGCCTCAATCTCCTCCTGGGCTCCATTCTACTGTCCATCCCCTTGTTAGAAACCAAGATCAAATTTACAAACTGAAAAGACCTTCCACGGAAGAGAAAATCAAAAAAAGCAGAGAGGTTGAAAAATAATGTGCAACATAATATTATTCAATAATTCAATAATTACATGATATGATTTGCTTTATAAAAGAAAAGATGCATAACCCTAATCTTATCTTGAGCAACAAGATAGCTCGATAAGATAAAGATAAGATCCTCTAACTTAGGAATTAAATAAAGCCTAAGTAAACTTATGCAAAGTGTAATTAAATATTAATTACACCAAAACCCCCCATAAGTGCAGCTTAGGGAGACTAATAAAGCATGCACCTAAAACTAAGATGAATGCAAGAAAGCATGAATGGTTCCTAGTAACAAGGCCTGATTAGGTACCCAAGTACAAATGCAATAATGAGGTAGAGAAGGAAAACCCAGTGGGACAAAACCCCCCTACAATGAGATGACTGGTGCAAAGAAGCACTGGAAGAACACTGTGGAGTAACACTGGAACCACAATCTAACAAGAAATCTTTGATACCATCTTACAAACCAAGATCAGATTTACAAACCGAAAAGACCTTCCACAAAAGAGAAAATCAGAAAAAGCAGAGAGGTTGCAAAATAATGTGCAACATAATCTTATTCGAGAATTCAATAATTACATGATATGATTTTCTTTATAAAAGAAAAGATGCATAACCCTAATCTTATCTTGAGCAACAAGATAGCTCGATAAGATAAAGATAAGATCCTACAACTTAGGAATTAAATAAAGCCTAAGTAAACTTATGGAAAGTGTAATTAAATATTAATTACACCAGCACCCCTCCCATCTCCTCATGCTCAGCTTGTACCAACACTCTCCTCCGCCGTACCCTACCTCTTATGCCTATATATTGACCACCCCCACCCTCCACCATGCATATCATCTCCACCTCTGACTCATCCTGTCCTACTGCATCTAGATCTAGACCTATCCCACCCTCCTATCATCCTGCATCTCTCCCACCAATGGGTCCTGCTACATCCACCTCCACCCTAGCCCTCCTTTGTTGTCTCCTCCACTCCTCCTCCTCTCTGGTTGTCCTACCACCTCAACCTCATCCTCTCCTCCACCCTGCTAACCAACACCCTTTGCATCCTCCTGTTATCCCACTACCCTTCCCTCCCCTTCCCCCTAGCGCTCATCCTCTAATCTGAATCCTACAACTCCTACAATAGGCACCAATGGTGTAATCCTCTCCCATCAGTGGTTGTGCCACCACTGGTCATATCGTATCATCACTCCTGCATCCTCCACCCCAACCACTCTCCCTAGGTAGGGTAGATGCACTGTCGCCACCCACACCACTCTGGCATCCCTCGGTCTCAAAGTAGGTCCCCATGGTCATTCTCTGGTGAGTCGACAAAACCTAACAGATGCCTCTAGAATATCCTATATCAGCACAAACTACCTCAACACTCTATTTGGTCAATGCATATCCACTATGCATGGCAGACTCCCAATCAAGATGCACCGGCTCATAAAGTAACCCATTTGTCTCTCCTCCTCCCCCCTCTATCCCCTCAACTGATGATACATATACGGACGCCATAGTATGTCTCTCCTGCAGCCCATCTATCGCTCTTCTCCACCCATCCATATCCCCCTGCATCTCGTACCACAAAACCCAACCCCTCACCTCCCCATATGCCCAATCCATCAGCTCCCTATCATCTTTATCTCCCTCCCTAACCACTATGGGTCTCGTCATCATAATGTGCTCACATGCCCACACATGTAGTAGGGTCATGTGTGTCAAAATTACCGTGTTTCGGTAGCAAATCACATGCATATCCCTATATAACTGTGATAATACATAGGTACCCCATGAGATCTGTCCCTCACACCACTCGAAAATATGTTGAATCACCTCCATGTACCGTAAATTGCAAAACCACCTACTACAATCTGGTAAAAGTATCCCACTAATCAGTTCACCCAAAAATAATGGTAGGGGTGTTACCCCCACTGACAAACATCTAACTAAGTCCAACTACCCACCCTATATAGGCAGATCCACATCTCCAAATAACACTGACATAGTATGATCTAACTCCACCCCTCTCAATACCACATCATTGACCAGCACCCCCGTTATCAGCAACTTCAAGATGTGCCATACATCCTCCAGTGTCACTATCATCTCCCCTATTGAAAGATGAAATGTCGATGTCTCTGAACTCCATCTCTCTATCAAGGTTGTCAACATCACTCGATGTTCCCTCATCATCGAAACCTATAAAAAATGCAATAACCCTGCATGATCCAATGTTGGATGATCTACTCTAGTCATGGCCACTATGGTCGCTGTCAGTACCTCCGATCATCGCTCATGTGTCCGTAATCACCCAAAATCATGCATCCATATTACTCAATTATCAGTTCACCATATTCTTGGCCCTGAAACATCACTTGTTTTCCTCTCTTTTATTTTGTTCTTCCCCTTTACCCTCATTGGCACAAACTTATCTTCTTGAACCCACCTTGACGCACTCCCACCTGAGGGTGAATGTGCCTCTATGCCGGAATGGACCTGCCCTAGTCCAGGGCAGACACGCCCCAGCTCCAAGGTGACTCTACCCTAATCTGGGGTGGACACACCCCAGCTCTAGGACAAACGCCTCCCAGAGCCGAACCAGACGTGCCCCAGTCCCAGGGAAACTCCACCTCAACCTAGGGTGGACACGCCCCCAAGTCGAAGCATCTACACCCTGACCAAGGGTGGATGCGCCCCTAACTCAGGCACTTCTGCCCCAAGCCAAGGTGGACACACCCCCGACCCGAGGTGAGTCCACCCCAAGCTGAGGTAGACACGCCCCCTGTCTGGGGCGTACATGCCCCCAACCCAGGGCTCTTCCACCCCCAGCTGGGGTGGACACGCCCCTACCCAGGGTGAATATGCCCCCGCCTTGGGGTGGCTCTGCCCCTAGATGGGGCGGATATGCCCTACTGCAAGGTGGACCTACCTCGGTCTAGGGCGAATTCACCCATCCCAGCACAACCCCCCTTCTAAATGTCATTTTTCCCTACTCAATTGCAAAAAACTTCATCTACCCATTTTTCTATTTTATCCTGCCAATAAAACCCATGTTTTACATTTTCTAAAATATCTCAAGACATGTTGTAGATATTTAAAATACACAAGCACAATTTTCTTACTAACCTGACAGGGCACTACGTAGTGGATATGGCACCTTTGTATCTCATCCGCCGGTGAATGATATCCGAGTCATAGTCCTACGACATCATTGCTCTTCCTCTCCTCTCCTCTCCTCTCTTCTTCTCTCAACTGCTACAGTGACAATGTGACAATGTAATTTTTAAAATTACCTTTTAACCCCTCTTTTCCCCCTTTTCAAATAAAAGGTATTTTTTTACCTTTTATTTAAGTTTTTTCTCCTCCAATTAATTCCCTCCTTTCCCAGGCCCGCCATTTGCAAACCGTGCATCTGATCGACTCTGTTCAAAATTCAAAATTACTTAGTTTTTTGAGCTCTATCCAATGGTATCTTCCATTTCTTCCTATCGAGAAGTTGTCTGGGGTCCCTTTTCTTCCCCAATCGCCCTCTCGACGGGGCATACCCTACCATTTTCCCTCCATCCCTTTGTGGCATTCACTAGGGCATCTCCCTCCTTTTCTCCCTCTGCTTGGGCAGCTCATTCAACCTCTTTCATGTTGGGGCATCAAGCCCTATAATTTTCTTCACCATCAACATTTTATTTTTCTTCGAAACACTATTATTCTAACAATATTTCAAAGAGGGGAAAAATATAGACATCCAAATTTGATCACTCCCATATGATCAAATTTACCTTTCTATTCTACCAATATTAATTTATTTAATTAATATTACACCTCTCGCCTAAGGTTCTTAAAGTATTTAATTTAACAATTAAATGTTTTACCTTACCACCTTTTTCCTCTCTAAATTAAATAAATGCATCAATTTATCTAATTTAGTCATCTTAACCATTTTTTAATTAAAAATCAATTTAAAAATTTTCTTTTCTCTCTCCTTCTCACATCCTCCATAACCCCTCTCTAATTTGGATTAATTTAATTAATTCATGATTAGGATGTGCATCCTCTTAATCAAGGATTAATGTCACATCCTCCAACATTTGCCACATGCTTCTAATCTCTCATTAATTACCTTAATCAGGTATTTGCATAACCTTAATCAAAGTCATTAGCCATTTTTAGCACCACTTTTTAGTAAACCTTTTCATTTTCCTTTCTTAGCATTGACCCTCTTTCCCATGTGAATTTTTAATTCACATTTATTCATCCTAGGTCTCTCTCCTCCCCATGTGAATTTTTAATTCAAATTTTATCCTTCCAAGACTTCTAGAACATTTGACTTGTCACCTCATCCACATGTGACCAATTCCCACCTCTTTGGAGACCATCTCTTATCCATTAGATTCTCCTAAAAATGTGAATTTTTAATTCACATTTATTTCTCCAACCACTTTCTCATTTCCCATGGATATTTTTGAGGAATTCCAAAATTCCTCAAATGTCACTTTCATTCTCACTCGGGGACAAGAAGCTCCTTTTTGTGGAAATCTTCTCACTACCCAAGGTACTTGGAAGGTATTTTTCCTTCCTCCACATCATGTACTCTCCTTCCACATCACCTACACATCATCTTATCCTTGTCCATCTCACATTCCACATGTCAAAATGTGAGGGCTTGTGAGTCCTCAACTCACCATAGCCCTACATCTTGACCTTGGTGGCTCAATCTCAACCATTGAAATCTCTAAAAAATTCAAATTTCTCTATAAATACCCCCTTTTCTAAGGCATTTTAAACACTTTTCTATTTTGCAACCTTATGTTGTCATTTTGTGCACTCATCTAACCATCCATTTTAGTCATTTTACATTTGCATCCCATCATCTACTTAGTCTTGCATCTAGCTACATCAATAGCCATATAAGGAGCACATAAAACAATCCAAAATCAAGGGCCAACTAAGGAGTTTCAGCTACAAAGAGAAGGTATAATTATTTTAAATCTTCTTCATCTTATCTCTTTGTGTTAACAATTTCTTAGGCTAATCTTGAGGTGTCCCATTGTGTTTTCTTTCATTGCACTATTGTTGTTTTTGCATATTTGGGGTTGATAAACATTTAGGATCACATAATCCATATGGAGTCTCTTAAAATTTCAAAGGAAATAAAGAGGATATGTCAGTAAGAAGGATATCAGGAAAGAGAGAAATATCGGTGAAACCAAAAATTTGTCATCCTGATGAAATGAATGTATTGACAAGACTGTGACATGACAAAGAGACAATTTGGCAGCGATGATGAAAAATCAATAGCTCATATTCAAAACAATTAATTTCTCCTTTGATGACATGAAATTTCCATTAATGAACTAGAGTCAAATGCATTAAGAATCAAATTCTTAAAATATTACAGAATCATTAAGCAACTAGAGAGGAAAGAAGCATAGTGTAGCATTGGAAAACATTGCCTAAACTAAGAAAAGTGTTATCTAAGTAAGTACTTGGAATTCTAAGCTAAAAGGTTTAATATCTGCAAGCTAGTTCAGTTGACGAAACACAAAAGTAGGATTTTTCTTTGCAAAAAACTCATGGAAAGCACATTTGAAAACCTTATAAATAAAAGATAAAAATTGGATGAAAGAAATTTGAATCAAGACTTAATCGATCAGTTCCCTGGCTCTAGACAAGGGTCTACATAAAATTCTCAATTAAACCCTCAGGCAGAGAAGTTGGAAGACATAAACAAACAAGTGGGTGATACATAGACCCCAACAAGGGGTTACAATTTGTTTATATACCACTATAGTAAAATGCATGGACACAAGCCAGTGTCCAACCCATGGAAGATCAATTTGGGGAAACTGGTAGTGTCCAATGTGTTTGTAAATGTTGAATTGATTAATTACTTTCCAACAGATACAATCCCCAAACTCACATGATTGAATTGAAAGATGGAACTTCTTTCATCCCTGTTACCAAGAATCTTATTTCTATGGTATTTCAATTAGACACTAGTTTAGATATGAAATTATGAATTAGGGACCTCCTGAATGAGTATCACAACTTGAGCACTAGTTATAAAAGGTGGATGTTTCCATTACATAGGCCCCAGGATGAGGGAAATAGGCTCAGAGTGTTCTCAAGGGAGGAAAAACCTCCATATTCTGTCAACTTGTTTGAGGAGTATTACCAGTACACATATTATTCCATTTTCCATGTTCTTGATTTGGATGCCTCTACATTTATGGAGATAGCACCAATGGTCCTAACAATTGATGTGTAGAGTCAAGATGCTTGACCACTTGATTACGTCGAATATCTAGCCAATGAACTACACAATGACCTTTTTTCTATCAAAAATAAAGAAAAGGGCTTCTAGTTTAAACACTATTCATTATTCATGCATCTAGTTTTGAATGAGGGACAAAATGAGGGAATGTGGGATGAATGTTTAAGGATAAGAGACTTAGATGAAGATCAAAACATTAGACTGGTGTAGATTTGAACTACTATTTGGGATAGTCATTGTGTAAGGTCGCATTATTTTTACTTCAAGGAATATTTTGTGAAACCTATATATAAACTATTGGGTTATCCATGTGATTACAGTTTATCACTTAAAAAAAGATGTTCTTAAAACCCAAGGATAAAGATGAGAGAGAGAAGGTCAATCACAATTAGGGTGATTGGTATGCATACAATGATTCTACAAAGATTAGAATATATGGATTTGAAGGAGTACCATTTTTACTACCAAAAACTTGTCCAAATAGGATTGCTTACTTAGAGATTGTGAGGCAATCGGCCTACTCAGATTTCATGCACCTAAAAAATCATAATACAAGCAATCATATTTGATGATCGAGACATTATGCTTCAAATATTTTATCGTGGTTCTTGAAAATGGGTATGAAGTAATTGATAAAAGGATAGAACACCACGATTTACCTAAGGGGAATACAAGCAAAAATTTTGAGCCTGAACATTTTATAAATAATGTGAAAATAAGCTGAAAACTAAAAGGATACCTTCACATACTTTTTGAAAATGATGAATTAATAAGGAATTTTGATGAGCATCATGTTTCTAGGAGAAGAAGCCTATATAATAGAGTGATGATTTTAAAATCTTGGAAAACAAGAAATAACCCTCCATATGGGAGTGCCTTTTTGAACATTGAAGATCCAATAAAGAGGTTGGATGCCCTAGTTTCACATGACGCAAAGCTAAAAAGAGATGTACACTCTTGGGTATTCACAAAGATAAGAAATGAAGACATTGGAGTAATGTGAGTTGAAAATGAAGCTCCACTTTGTCATCTCTCCCCCCATCCTACACTAAATATTACTTTCTATGTTGACACACCTATTGAAGAACAAGAAGAAGTGGGGAGTGAAGATGAAGGCGTACATGTAGATGAGCCTATGATTGAAGGATATGAATCACCAATGGAAAAAGATATTATTGTGATGGAATCCACAAATTACCTTTCAAGTGATGTAAGACATGGTTCTAGTAAAAATTTTGTTTCTAATGATGATTTTGTCAAAACTTCTAAATTTAAGACATTTATTTATGAATATAAAGGAAAATTTCTTAGGGAAGGAATCAAAGATGTTACACTTGAGAAAGAGGCAGAGGCCTTAAGGAAGCTACAAGAAGTTGATAAAGAAATGAATGACATCACCCCATAAAGAGGAAGGGCATTACTAGAGGAAGTAGAGATCATGCTACTCCCTAGCTGGGACATGAGTTCATCCATTGTCTTTGACAACTTTAGAAGGAATCAAAATAATAATTTGCAGTTGAGCAAAGAAGGGGTGGAAAAAGTATACACTAGATCAAGATTTGACCCAGATAATGCAACTTTGTTAATGTGGGCCTTATACCCACCCAACAAAAAATCCTTAGTTATTGATGATCCTATTAAATCATTTGGTCACCTCCTTGTGCAACAAATTAAAGACACTAATCCTCTAGATATTGTAGATCTAAACATTAATTTTTCTCGGTTCACTAAGTTTAAAATTGAGAAATTGGTGGAAGATAATAAAATGTATACAGCTAACAATGAGAACCTAAGGCAAGAGATTTCTAGTTACAAAGACCAGCTTCCATCTTCTTCAAGCACATACTCCATGTGGTTAGACACTGATAACAGGGTTTAGAAGCCATGGTTAAAACCACTTATTGGAAGCACAGAGCTAAGAAATTCCAATATTACCAACGAATAGAAAAATCAAGAGAAAAATAATCAAGAGAGGCCATAGAGGAAATATTACCTACCAAGAAGGAAATTCACACCTTTGGGAGAAACTTAAGAGGTAATCATGCATAAACTAGTACAACAGGACCTTATCAAAATCAACGATAGTCCAACTTATGGTGAACCAACCTTTAAAGTCTCTTGGTATAACGAGTATGAATGATGTGAATTCCACAAAATCAAGGGTCACACAATGAACAAATCCATAGAACTAAAAAATATCATCCAAGACCTTATTGATAAAAAAGAAATAACTATTGAAGACAACATTCAAGGTTCAACTACTATGGAAAACATTAACAATATCTCAAACTCAAAAGTTGAAAACAAATATCAACATCCATCTACCAATGACAACACCAACAATATCTCTACCTCAAACATTGCAGATAATAATCAAAAGCCATTTATAAATGATAACATTGACAATATCTCAAAAGTTGAAAACAAAGATCAAGAGCCATCTACCAATGACAAAATCAATAATATCTCTACCTCAAAATTTGTAGATAATGATCAAGAGTCATCTATGAATGATAACATTGACAATATCTCAAAAGTTGAAAACAACAATCAAGATCTACCTACCACTAATCACGTTGACAATGTCTCTACATCATCCAATGAGCAAAAGGACATGAATTGGGAAGTTAATCCCAATCATGATCAAAATTAATCACCCAATTCTAGCAATGATTCAGTCTAAGATATATTGAAATCATCCAACACCAAGGCAGAACATATTGATGATCAAGAGACTCTTAATCCAATGCTTATACCCAATGCAAAAACTCTAATCCAAGAGATATCACCCATATGTCCACATTTTGAGGAAATCCAAGGATCCTTTGCAAGAAATCCCTTCTTTGAAATTGATTCATGTCAAGAGCACGAACCAAATCATATCGAAGATAATACAACACAAAGTCAAGATCAGGTATCTCTATCATCAAAATGCTACAATGATTTGGTAGATATCTTCTAAGACATCCAAGGTTTTCCAAAAGAGGAACAAATCCATACACCAAGCACATATACATCTACCCATGAGATGCTTACTCCTAATGAACTTGTAGATGATCTTCATCCAAAATAAGAGTCTCATACTCTTGATATCATAAACAAGGAACAAGATTCACCTACTCTTGACATCTTTACACATTATCAAATCTTTACATAATATATAGACGTATCCAAAGTTGATCAAGAAGAAGCATTAAAATAAGAAACACCCTCTAGGAATATTGAAGACATCGAGTATGAAGATATTGAGCACAACATCTTCAAATCAACAAAGATAATTAACAATCCTAAGTAGCAAAGTAGTGGGTATACAACAATAAAAGAAGCACAAATATATCTTGAAGAACCATCAAAATCTAATATTTCACAAGATCAAGCTGAAGATATCGATCAAGAATTTATCCCACATATAGAGGATCCTATCAGTTATAAACTTTGATCACTTACCTTTCTCAAAGCAAGCTATCCTACCAATGAAGAAGGTATCACCTTTGAAGATTCACAACAGAGCAGAGAAGGATTAGCACCTTGTTTCCAAGGTAAGACATATCCTATTGCAAATAAAAAATTTCAACAGATGAATTATCAAGGTAAAGGATTAGATCTACATGAATAGGATATCTTAGAACCAGTGCAAATTATTGGAAATCCTAAGCATCAAGGTCTTGGTTATTTAATAATTAATGGATCTAAAAATATTAGTGATACCTCTATAATATTGGGAGAAACTTTATCTAATGCAAGCATCAACATAGAGAGCATGAAGAGTCCTTAGGATGAAATTTCTACCAATGCTAAAACCATTCATATCATGAATCATTATCCACATATTTTTCCACCCTCTAATTGGGACCAACAACAAGAGAAAAAGCTATATCAAAGAAAGAAACAATTCATTAAAGCAAAAGAATTGGTAAAACAAAATGGAAAAGAAAAATTCAAATAGATACAAAAGAAAAAGAAAGAAAATCATCCCTATCAAACTCCATCAGTCAAAGAAACTATGGGGAAAAATCAAAAAAGGGATTTTTTTCCATCAAAGATGTCCAACAATACAAAAGAAAGCTTCAAGAGCGACCTACAAGGTATATCAATATGTTGGTCCCAATTGAATCTTTGTATCCACCCATCATTTCTCATCATCCCATGTTTGTATAGTCAAGGATTCTAAACTATCAACCAATCCATCTAAATATCACATCCATCAATGCATTTCACCATCCATGATATCAAACCCCTACATTGACCATGCACTGGCAACAACTCTTTATCATAAGGATTCTAAAGGTACTCTATCACAATGTGTACATCAAGGTAAGGTTAACTCTAATATCGAGAAAGAAAAAAAGAAGTGTTAGGGGCTACATTCAAGCACCTACATCTTAGAAAAACAACTCCTCCAAGTAGGATATTGTTGGCACGCCATGATGGCAACAACAACCATATCAGTACTAGCAATGCCTACATCGACATCAGCAAAATAGTGTCACCATAATGAAAACTTGGTAAACAAGAATTTTGTGTGACATCAAAAATCAATAAAAAACAAAAAAAATTAAGAAAAATAGTCAAGAGAAAAATCATCCTCTAGTGAAAACCACTATGGTGGTGCTTTGGACAAGTACCATGGTGAAAACCTTAAAAACAAGTGTCATGTGTAGAATCGAGCATCTACATGCACCATTTCAAGTGGAAGCATCTCAGTTGATCCATAATGAATCCAATCCATTTTTATCCAAATCCAACTTATCCTGATCTTGATAAATGTTTTGTGTACACTTTACATTTTCTTATAGAAAAAATCTTGACATGGGTCAATATAATTGATCCTATCATATCCAACATTATTTGATCCATGAGGCATTTTCCAAAAGGGCATACTCTATCCAAACATGGTATCCTATCACAAGATAATCCATCACTTGCAATTTTAGACATTGGGGGAAAGTGCTTACATCTTGCTTCAGAATAAATCTCGATCTATGCCTTCTAGCTCACATTATGATCTAGGCATTGTCCACACAACAAGGTGTACCACATGGTACCCTTCCCAATTCATCCCATCAACAAGGTATCCCGTCAATGTACTATCAGGGTAGCCTTCAAAATAGTTTTCCCCAACAACAAGCTATCACGCCAATGCACCACCAAGGTAACATTCAAAATAGTTTGCCCAAAAAACAAGGTATCCCAACAATGCACCACTAGGGTAACCTTCAAAACAACAAAATAAAAAACATATGAAAAATAAAAAATGAAAAACATTTGAAAAACATCAAAAAGAAAACAACATCATTGGGTTATTCCTTCACTCAAACAGTCTAAGATATCAACATTTTCTTGAACCTCACAACTAGTTCAAGTAGATTTCCCTCAACATACCCTCTAGATACATAAGTGGAAAATCAATCCAAGTTAACAATGTTGTTTGAACCTCAAAAACAAGTTTATACTTTGAGTCAAACCAGTCAAAATACATGGTCTCTACATGTACAATGTAGGAAAGGCTTATCTCTGATCAAACCCCAAGACCTTAGGTGAATCCCCTTAGGTTTCTATCATGCTTCATTTCACCTTAGTCAAAAAATTCAAAATCCAAAAGCAGTCAAAAAATACAAAATCCAAAAACATTCACAAAACAGAAAAGATCACAAACATTCAAACCAAGCGAACTACAAGCCTCTACTTGTACAACATTGGAAAGGTTTGTATTTTATGATCCCCCAAGGCCCTAGGATAGTCCCCTAAAAACAACAAAAAAAACATCATAAAATTCAAAAAATCAAAAAGACCTACCCAATCATCACCATCCATAATAAAATTTTCACCCATAATAAATAGATCATCACACTCACCCTTTGAAAAAATAGACAAATAAATAGAGAAAACATCAAAAGCTAGAACTTTCAAGCAAAAAAATCACAAATATTTGATTGCCAAATAGAAGAAAAAAATGCCAAAGTATTGTCTACCTATCTTTTGATAATTCACCAACAACATCTTGAGATATGCCTTAAAGGATATGTTCCTATGATAGACATGATCAACAACAGATAATAGTCCTGAAACCTCAAACAGATATGGTAAGTGATACTGTAACTTTGTTTTTATCTTTTTGCAGTCTTATTTTATTATGATTTATTTTATTGACTCATTCCTAGGATCTCTCAAGAATGTCTATAAGGATTTAGAGAAGAAGGAATGGGGGAAATTGAGCATCATTTTTATTAATTGTTTGTAAGATATTTTTGTAATACTACCATGGCGAATACTTTCTTTATTGATTGTATGAAAGTTGTATTGAAACAATTCATGAAGCAGTTGCATGTTAGGTACTCTATACCTCTTTGTGACTGGTCCAAAAAAAATAACACAACCTAACTATATACTTTAAACAAAGTTTCCATATGTCTAGTATGAGCAAGAATATTCTTTATATGTAGATTCAAATTCCATGCAATGGGTACAAATTTACCTTGGTCATTAATACCCCGATGCATCATATTTTTTTGCTTAATCAAATAGGATAATTCAAACTATGAAGACTCCAAGCAAAGCAAAAGCAACTCATCAACAACTAATAACATCAAATTTCTATCCATCATCAAATATTTCTTCTAACATCTATCCCGCATCACAATATCATTCATACCACATCCATCTTGCATCCAAAATATCGTCAATACAAATCATGTTGATAATAAAGCAATAAAAACATCATGCATAATTTATGGGGCATACATACATCATATATCAACATCAACACATCCATAATAAAACATCATATGATATAAAATATGATCCATTTATCACATCATATGTATACATTAGAAAAATTACCAAAAACATACATAAACATACATCATCATACATCATCATCCATGATCATCACATCACACATGATAAAGCAAAATTGAAGAAGGCATATCTCATATATATCATCATCAAAAAAGGGAGAATGTCAAAGTACACCATCATCAGTGAACCAAGTGTGATAGGATAATACAAAATAATATATATACAAGGCCTCAACTGGGCCGATGAATGTATATACAAAATCATGTCTACAATATAAAGTCTCTGAGCAATAAAGATCATAAAGATCAAGTACATATATAACATTGTAAGCAGTAAAAAGGAAGAACTCTATAGACCAGGATATGGACCACCATCTAGATCTGGTTGTCTGAAAGAATGCCTGCCAGACTCGGTACCATCTCCACCTCCTACAACACTAGGCTCTCCAAACTGTGGACACCGCATAGCCCTAGGAACAATGACATCATACAAGATCTGATAGTAAGTCAAAATTTGTAACAAATGATCTCGCTTAGCTCATAAATTGTCATACTTAGCCCTCATACTATCCCTCTCAGTAGTAACACTTTGTAACTATATCTCAGAGATGAGATGACGATCAATATTTGTGTCTCTCTACTTTGAATCTCTCATTCTTTGGTAACTATGACAATATACACCTCAACATCATGTTGCTGCAATATCTTTGCGTCTCTAGTAGCAGTCATCTAAGTTAACTATATACCTCTATCCCTAGGTGCTGGAGGGGGACCTAGAGCTTCTCCCTAATCCTACGCTTGATCAACCTATGCTCCATCTTATCTGGCCCAACCAAGCTGCTCGGCTAGAACCTCAATACGCTATTGCTCCTTGTGTTGACCTATAATTCCTATTGTGCCTAATGTGAGATCACCGTCAAGATCTGTAAATCTGAAAGGCACACATCATACCCACCACTGATCAAAATCAAGAGTGGTACCAAGATTTGCTAAACCAATCAGTCAACCCCATCCAACTGTTAGGATTAAAAGGAATATATCTAACAATTTAAATGCAAATTTAATTTATAAACAAAGAAATGAAACACACAAAAAACAATTAACACAAATAATTTAACGTGGTTCACCCAATCTGAGCTAAATCCACAAAACCATAGCCATCCAATTATTTTATTATCTAGTGCAAAACTTATTACAATCTCATGAATAATCACCTTTTTCATCATACTGTAACTCCCATCCCAACCCCTTATAACAAGCTTAGAAGCTTCCAGATTAGGGTTCTACAAAGTTGGTTTTTATTTTTTCTGTTTTTGGCAATTTTTCCTTTTTTCGATGAAGACCTGAAAAAAGTAGGAGAAAAAATTTTCTTGGGGGTTGTCACCCTCAAACCCCCACTTGGGGCCCGGCCCCAGACCCTAGCGAGGATACATGAAGAGTGTACAATATAGCATGATCAATCACCACATACCAACAATCTCCCACTTGGAGACTGATCAGGCTCCACACCAAACAATCTCCCACTTGGAGATTAATCCTAGACAACATTGCTGCACTTACAACTCCCATTGGAAATAAGCACCTTGGACCCTGCTACTCTATTATACTTGAATTCAACCTTAAAGGCCAATCGAAGATGAATAGGAGCTCAACTTCTCCCTTGTCACTGCCTTCGTAAACATATCAATTGGATTTGCATCTGTATGTATATTTTCCAACTTAACATATTCGTCCTCCAACATTGACTAAATGAAATGATATCTCAACTATATGTGTTTGGTTTAGAGTGAAAGGCAAAATTATTTGCAAGATGTATAGCACTTTGGTTGTCCATAAACAAGTAATTCTTAGCCTATTTTTTTCCCAACTCTTCCATAAAAATTTGCAGCCATATTATCTCCTTTGTCGCCTTTGTTGGAGTAACATACTCTACCTTCGTGGTTGATAAACCAACCACCTTTTGCAATCAAGAAATCCAACTCATTGTTGTCCCACCAACTATAAATACATAACATGTGGTACTCTGCCTAGTATCTACATCCCCTGCCAAATCTGAGTCAACATAACCTTTTAAATCAGTATTAGAGCCCCCAAAACATAAACATTTATTGAATGTACCTCTCAAATACCTAAGAATCCATTTTACTGCATTCCAATGCTCAAATCTAGGATGACTCATATACCTGCTAACAACTCCTATGGAATGTGCAATATTCAGTCTCGTGTATACTATGACATACATTAAACTGCCTACAGTTGAAGCATATGGTACCTTGGACATTTTTTATTCCTCCTCTTGTGTCTTTGGAAACACATCCTTAGTGAATTTAACATGATTGGGCAAAGGTATACTGACAACTTTTTCATTCTCCATATGAAATCTCTACAACACCTTTTCAACATAATCAGCCTGAGATAAAATTTTATTTTTTATTTTTTTTCCCTTCTCTTGTAATCTTCATGCCAAGGATTTGTTTTGCTGCCCCCAAAACCTTCATAGAAAATGAATTTGCTAACTATTATTTTAACTCACTTATGTGATCCACGTTAGACCCTGCTACAAGCATATCATTAACATATGAACATAAAATATTGTATCTATCATCATCTAACCTCTTAAAATAAATGCAATGGTCTGAATTACACCAACTGTAGCCTTGCTCACCAATAAAACTATCAAATTGAATATACCATTTTTTAGGTTCTTGCTTTAATCCATATAAACGTTTCTTCAATCTACACACAAGTTTCTCCTTACCTTTGATCTCAAAACCTTGTGGTTGTTCCATATATATATCCTCTTCCAAATCTCCATAGAGAAAGGTTGTTTTAACATCAAGTTGTTCTAAATGCAAATCTTCAACAGCCACAATACTTAAAATCGTACAAATAGAAGTCATTTTAACAACTAGAGAAAATATTTCATCAAAATCAATACCATTTTTATGTGCAAATCCCTTGAAAACTAACCTGGCTTTAAATATTTTCTTCCCTCCATCCCCCTCTTTCAGCCTATAAAACCATTTATTTGGTAAATCCTTTTCCCAAGTTTGATTTTTCAGCTAGGAGTCCATTTCTTCTTCCATTCCATGCTCCCATTGAACCTTGATATCCACCTGCATAGCTTTATCATAACATTCTGGTTCACTAGCATCAGTTAATAAAATAGAATACAAAAAGGGAGAAAATATTTTTGGTGTTTTACTTATCTTTGAAGATCGTCTAACATTCACTAGAGTTTGTGGTACTTTTTGTTGTTGTTGTTGTAGAGCATGAGGAACCACTAGAACATCATTTTTTGGAGTATCATCCAACATTACATAATCATTTTCTTTCTTCTCATCTTGCTGCAACTGATCTTTGTACAACACTTTCTCATTGAATATGACATCCTTGTTTCTCACAATTTTATGATTTTCAAAATCCCAAAGCCTATAACCAAATTCATCAATACAATATCCAACAAATATACATTTCTTTGATTTTTCATCAAGCTTGACTCTATTTTCAAATTCTACATGTGCAAATGCTTCACAACCGAAGGTCTTGAGAAAATAATAACTCACCTTCTTACCTATCCATGCTTCCTCTGGAATACCACAACCCAAAACATTAGAGATACCTCTATTAATTAAATAAATAGTAGTGTTTACAACCTCTTCCCACATGTTTAAAGGTAGCTCAACATGCAATCTCATAGTCTGTGCACACTCCATTATTGTTTTATTCATGCGCTCAACCACTCCATTTTCCTGTGGAGTCCTTGGAACCATTTTTTTCCTATGAATACCATTAGAGGAAAAATAATCTTCAAAATATTTGTTGCCACTCACCACCATTATCAAATTTGATACATTTTAACTTTTTACTGTCTCATTCTCAACCAAGCTTCTCCATTTTTAAAATTTTGAAATACATCGATTTATGCCTAAGGAAATAAATCCAAGTATCAAATTATATGACAACTACAACAAATGGATAATAAATTCTATCAAAATTGAGTCATAAACTGGACCCATCACTTCCCTCAATCTAAGGCTTTGTTGGTCCTCCAACAGAGGAAGGGTTATTCTTTTGCTTGGTTAATGCCCTAAAATTTGTAAATTGTCCATCATTTCTTGCGGTCATTGAATTAGGATCCTAATAGAACCCTTGTTGTCTATTTAATCTGATCCATCTCTATCTTTCTATAGCTATATCATATTGGTAGTACCTAAAATTTAGCACAGGCCATAATAGGACAGGTGGTTGAAAAGTTAATGGAAGCCAAAATTGTCCCTTTGTCCTTCCAATCTATATATATCTATCCACTCTTTTACATGTTGTAGCATAGTTATGTAGAGAATGAGGCTCAACTTGTTTTAACTCATCAGTCAAACCATTCCACCTCTATGCCAAATATCCCTTTACAGATTCTCCTGTGGTTTTTGATACCTCCTCATATTCTCTATAAACTAATTCTTTCTTAGGCAAGATCCTATTACCATAGCTTGGTTTGTAAATAATTATGTGTCAATCATTGAAAATGTCCCCTAGATTTTTAGATTCAGCCCTGATGGACAAGGGAGTGTTGGATTCTATTTTCCTATATGCCCTAAACTTTTGTCCCCAACTAATCTCATTTTGTATCCAAGACATAAATTCCCTTAATTGGACATCCCCAGCATACAAAAAAGGATTCCAATCACGATCTTGGGACACAACATAGTTATGTAAATAGAATTCACAAAACAAATTCTTTATTTCAGGAGGAGCAATCTAATAAGCATTGAAAATTTCAAGAGTCTCAATGGAATGATTCAAACCTGAAACAATCCTTGTTAGTTTAAAAGAAAGATGCTTCTCCTGCAAATATAGAGAATGCAATCTTGAAGGATTCCTACACTCTAATATCTAAGGTACTAGGGTTGCCATATTATCCACTTTCTCCTTTAAAGAAACAATTTATGCATTCTTATCTTCAATTTCTTCATCTCTCTTTTGAATTTCCTTCTTCAGCCTGTGTTTCTCCTCTTTCCATTCTTCTTCCCTCCTTTTAATTGCATTCCATAAATTCATAGCTACCATGTGCATTAAAAAATCAGAGGGCCTATGTATTCCTACCAAAAAATTTCTTGGCACTGATGCTTGCTCTTCATGTAGCACTGGTTGCAGGGTTTCTAAATGTTCATCCAATTCTGGCTATAGGGGTGCTGACTGTTCTCCCAGTTTTGGCTGCAAGGCCTCTTGTTCTTGCTCTTGCTCTTGCTAAAGGAACTCTTTCTTTTGCTCTTGCTACAGGAGCTCATGATTTTCCTCATACTCTTGACTCTCAACTTGTTCGGCGATGGCATCAAGGTCTGCCAATGTTACATTTGTTGCTTCCCAAAATATGTCCTTTTCTCCAACGTTCACTTGCCCCATTGGGGCCTCTGTGTCCTCTTGTGATGTTTCTTTAGTCCTAGGGATTTCCTGTGAAGACACACCAAAAGCTGGCCTAGTTGGTCTTGATTTTCTAGGAGGTCTCTCATATTTTTCTTTAGCTGCAGGAAGAACAGTGTCAACCTTTCATTTCTTAGAGCTTAGAACTTCCTTTCATGTAGTTTTCTTTTTAGCTTTACCCTTCCTTTTTTATGCCTCTTTCTTTTGTCCCCTAGTTCGAATTAGGATGCCAAGAGGAACATCATCATTAGAATCTGAAGAGGGACTTTCTTTGTCTGAATGCTCTACCTCAGAAGAACTAATCTCTATGGTTTGTTCAACTGTAGGAGGGTTTACACTAGGGCCTTCACCAGAAGTTGAGGTTGCAAGAGTGGCTTCAACAAAACTCACTCTCCTCCTAGCCCTACGAGGTTAAGGCAAAACCTTAAGTTTCAAATGCTCTAGTCTAATTTGATCAACATTTAATGATTCTTCCCAATTCATATGAGACACATCATGCAGAGAATTCTCAACTAACAATTTGATCAGACAATGGAGGGAAACGAAATTATGCCTACCTTTTTGGGACTCGAATGCCATGATTGAGAGAAGGTGGTATAGTACATTTGGCACATTCATTCTTCTCATGTGCCTCATATGATTCAAAATTTTGAAGTGTACAAAATTTAGATTCGACTGAAGACCTTTGTAGGTAATGCACTTCACAACATGAACAGTTTCTTACTTCCATGGCTCAGGAAGAGAGGTTCTCTTGGCCCCTTGCTTATCCACACTCAATGGAGGGTCACCAAGTTCTATAAATTCAGCCCTAGCCAACCTAGCATCTCTGGAAGCAGGGTAATTTTAACCATCGGTAGGAAACCCTATAACTTCTGCAATCCTTTTTTCAGTAGCCACTACTTCCAACCCTTTTACCATGGCCTTTCCTTTAGACAATGTCTAGGAAAATTCCAACCACTAGTAGAATTTGGCAAATAAATGACTGCGTGACTAAAACTTTTAGTCATGCGTGAATAAAAATTTGTCATGTGACTAACACTAGTACAATATTGAAAATAAATAACTAATTTGGTCATTTATAAGTGACTAATTTGGTCATCGGGTAAAATCACAACTAAATGACTAAATAAATGACTAATATCAGACAAATAAAAATGACTAAATAAATAACTAAAAAAATGTGCTCATTATTAAAATCTTGGCCAAAATTTTCATTTTAATAAATATACTCTAAAACCTTCGTCAAGACCTTATTTTCAATCGTAGCCTGCCATTATTAATAATAAAATATTACAAATAAAATTACTAATAAATATTTTTTGTGGAATAATTTTTTTTTTTTGTGGTTTCATCATATGAACACCAAAGTTTCTTCTAAATTGAATGCCAAATTCCTCAAAGGGCCCAACTATGTAGTGTGGAAGATAAATATGCATACAATTCTCAAATATATACTAAGCTACTTATAAGTTTACACACTCTACATTTACTAGAGGAAAACAATGATATTACAAATAGTTTACAAGTATGATTATATAAATTAGTTAAATTATAATAGAAGAGATAAAGATGGAGATAAAAATAAATAAAGAGATAGAGACAAATAAATATAGAGGTAGAGAGATAAAGAGGAATAGAGATATAGATAGAGAGAGAGATTGAAAGAGAAAGGAATAGAAAAAAGAGAGATAGAAAGGGAAAGAGAGATAGAGAAAAGAAAAACTAACTTTTTATTACTTGTTTCATGCCAAAAATCCAAGAATGGTATGTGTCCTTGGGGAGTTATGCTCAAGGTAGCATGACGTTTGATATAGATTGATAAACTTATGGAGAGAGAAAAACATAAAAGAGAGAGGGAGATAGAGATAAGATATAGAGAGAGAAAGACATAAAATGGAGAGGGAGGTATAGATAAGATATAGAGAGGTGGATAGAGAAAAAAAACTAAACTCCTGTAATAAATTTACTATTACAAATATATAATTTTTTCTAATGAAAAATTATATTTAAAATATATATTTATTGAGTGATTTCTAATTGAGACCTTTATTACATAAACAACATCATTTGCTAAATGACCTACCAATTGACCTCATGTACTACACATATGTCTAAAAAAATATGCCAAATTTTCTCTAATTGACCTTTCATACCTCTTTGAAGTACATATTGCACACCAAGGTGCAATTGCTTGTAATAATTATATATATATAACATGTCAAAATGTTAATGATATCAAGTTTCCACAATCCATATCAATTAATCTTGCATACATTTCTAGATTAGATTGCGTTAAATTTTTTTGCATCAATTTTTTGGATCACACTTTGTGATCCATCATTAGCATGAAAGAGCTCAAGGAGAAAAGTATTTTGTTGCAGACCAAGAACAACTTAAATAGGAAAACCAAAGGGGAAGGAGAAAGGAGGGAGAAGGGAAGGCTACACAAAGAAAAAATAAGACAAGACAAATAATAATTAAAAATTAAGATAGATAAAGAACAACAGGGAGACAAAGAAGTAACAAATTAATGAAACCAATTGAAAGGAAGAAAAGCAAGGACATAGAAAATACAACACAACATAAGAAAAAAGGGGGGAAGTAAAAGGGAGAAGAAAAGACAATAGATAAGAAAAGAGAGACAAAAAAGAGAATAAAAACCAAGTTGAATAAATTTAAGCCAATTGCAAAATATTAAAACAAAGTATAAAAATTATAAAATTATAAAATTTAAATTTAAAAAGACTATACAATAAAAAGAATTAAAGAATTTAAAAATTGCACTACCATTTATGTTATAATTTAATTATAAAAAATTATACTATAACATAAATGTTAAGGAGAAGGAAAAATTAAAAACCAAAATGTGCTCATTATTAAAATATTTCCATAATTTTCATTTTAATAAACATACTCTAAAACCTTATTTTCAAGGTAGCTCGCTAAAATTTTCAATTCAATAAACATACTATAAAACCTTCGTTAGATAGGTATAGCCTACTAAAATGGAGAAGTGAAAGTCAAAACCTTATTTCCAAGGTAGCCCGCCAAAATGGATAACAAATCATATATGAACACGTGCATTCTTCATATGTGATAACAGATAATCAATGAACACTAGATTGGAGGTGCTTGATGTCTCAGGTTGCAGTGACTTGATGCTTGAGTTCTAAATGCATTATTTATCCTA
This sequence comes from Sequoia sempervirens, assembly GCA_007258455.2. NCBI lineage: Eukaryota > Viridiplantae > Streptophyta > Pinopsida > Cupressales > Cupressaceae > Sequoia > Sequoia sempervirens. The sequence continues at coordinate 8,968 of VDFB02035460.1, read as the reverse complement.
TGTTGAGTCAGATCAAACCTTATTTAAATATGCTCTTAACTACCTAAAGACTTTTGATTCCCCTATTTTTATAGGAGAGGATTCGGTGATTCAACTTGAAAGGGAATCTGGCAGTCTTCCAAGAGAGGTAAATCATGTAATGTATACTTACATAATACAATAAGTAATATTTTCTTCTCATAGCCTATGTTGAGTTTTGTCTTTAATGTTGTATATTGGGATCATGGATTCCATGATGGTTGTAGTTGCATAATTAGAGCTCTCTATTTATCATTTAGGTTATTGGGAAGTTTCCTCACATTGCAAATTACAAGGCTCTTAAATTTCCAGCTAGTGTTGATGTGAAAGAGCTTGTAAAATCTCAATTATCAATTGCTTGAATCGATGATAAAGATAAACATCTCTTAGGATTTTTTCTTTGTATTTTTTCACACTTTGAGTATTGAGAAGCCAAAGTATGAATTCCAATAAGAAAAGAAGAAAAATACATCAAGTTTTATAGACAATAGGTTAGGGCAACTAGACCACTGATTGTATCAATTTATAATATAATTTTAGAGAGGAGTGCTTAGCACATCGAGGTTAAAAAAATCAATAGATAATGATAAGTGTACATTGATACAACTTATCTTGCAGCTTATGGAACTTTGATGGATGCTACTAGTATATAATTATAGGGTGTTTTGGACAATCTCTTTTCCTATGATGGTCCACTTGGAGCCACATTTACTGAGGATGTTGTGATGTTTCATCTTTGGGCACCAACAGCTCAAGTATTCATTTTTTTGTTTTATCTTTATTCTAATTCTACAACTACAAAACATTCTTGCATATCCTTATTGAAAGAATCATGTATTTATTGTTTTGTCATATCCTTTTCCTTCTTCAATGTTTCTTGTGGAATGGAAATAATCTAACATGTTTTAGAGTTTTGTGTGTGTGTCTTCATTTATTCTAGTCCTTCAAGTGGTTCACCTTTAGAAAAAATTCAACTCAAAGAAGATAGTGGTGTTTGGAGCACTTGTGGGCCAAGAAGTTGGGAGGGGAAATATTACTTGTATGAAGTCACAGTATTCCATCCTAGTATCCAACATGTTGAAATTTGTATGGTAAATGATCCTTATTCATGAGGGTAATTCTCTGCAACTATGATGGTTGGACAATCTTTTGTTGTTTCATTCTTAGCCCCTAATTTGGACTTAACGTCTTGGTTATTTTTTATTTTTGCATTATTAATATATTCCTATTCAATTCTACAATGTGAAAAAAAGACTTTCAACAAATGGAGAAAGATCTTTGTTTGTCAATCTCCAAGACTCAACGTTGAAACCAGAAGGATGGGAAAGCTTGGCTGCTGAAAAGCCACAGTTAGAATCATTTGCTGACATTGTTATTTATGAGTTACATATTAGGGATTTCAAGTTTGTCTTGTTGATTGTGTATATTTTTTAATTACTCATTTCTAATGCTAACATCCCATCTTTATGAAAAATTATATTAATATCTCTTCAAATCAATGCCGACAAGGGTAAACAAACTATAAATCATTGACTATGCTTATGCAACATGGTCTTGAGAAGGGGAAGGGCATATTTTTTGAAGATCATATTTGAAGGCTAATGGTCATCTATAATTAATAAATCTTGTCTTAATGGAGAAGTGAAAGTGTGGCGCCTGATTTAGGGTTGCAACCTCTACCCATTTTTCTGCATTAGACATGATTTGTGCAAAATCTTGTGGTAACTCACTTTCCATGGTTTCAATTAATTTTACTTTTAAAATCTGTACAGTCGGGCCATTTTTTATTGTGTTAAGAATGATTGCTCTATAAATTGTGACATATTAGATAATACTTTTGATTTCATGTATGTTGCATGCATGATTGGGTAACATACCAAATTGCTAAGAAGCCTGTTAAATATCAATCAAACATAGTGTTTTTTGTTTTTTTGTTTTTATCTACATAATTCAAAGAATGGAATAGTGATGAAAATGTCTTAAAAGTTCTTTCTTACCACCAGATATTCCAATTCAAACACTAAAATTTGGGCATTGGTCTTTACAATTCTGGGTATGTTGACATCCAATTTGGTAGTTTCTAAATGTGGTTTTTCTTGTGAAATAGCTAGAGTTGCAGTTTTGATGTAGGCTTTTATTCAAAATTGTAAGAGTCTAGAATCAGATACTAGTATAGTTATCAACTAGCTAACTAAATATATGGCCAACTTTAGGCCACAAGCAATCCACCCTCAAAATAGAAAACTAATTAACTTCAATTGATCAAAATGTAGATTTCCCCATTTGGTTTGTGTATATATGTTCATATTTAGGATTATGATCAATTTATGTGATGCCTCTTAGCTTTGATACAAAGATTGTGCATAGTTCTTCTTAGTTTATTCAATTTGGTGCTATTATTTTTATCCTGTGATTCAGGCTTCAAATTGACCCCTCTCATTAGTATTTGTCTTCCAGAACTGTCTAGAAGAGGGTAATCAAAATTAGTACTGGAATATCTGAAAGTAGAAGATCATTTCCCTGAAACTGAAGCTTTGTTCTTGACAAACTAGAGCTGAGACGATCCAAGACCTAGTGGAAGGGAAGTTGAATGAAAATTGAGATCAACTAAAAGCATTCCTAGGAAAAGTACCCTTTCCACTATAACTATCAGTTCTAGTGTCTCCTTGTTCATTTTTTCTAGCATCTCCTCATTTTTAATTTCTTGATAGAGAACTTCTAAAAGATGTGCAAGATTTTCTTCAATCTCAACAATCAATGTTGAGATAAAATGGAAGCATTTCTATTGCAAATAAGGTGCTAAATCATTTATCCTTGAAGGAGATTTATGTGCATGAAGAAAAATTAGGTCTTAAAGAATATTCGTGGACCCCTCATCTATGGTATCTTTTATTTGACTAACCTCAGTTCCAAAATAAGCGTTCAGGCAACCAAACTAGACTTCATCATTTGTCATCATAAATCTAAAACTCAACCTAGGTAAATTGACAAATTTTAGGTCCCCTCTCTTGACAAGCTAGCCCTCACTAGTAGTTAATTTGTGCAAATGGGTTTCAACATCTTTGTGGCTTGCCAAAGATGTAATTTCAAGGAATTTACCAACCTTAACTCTCTCACACAGATCTCCAAATCCATTGGCTATTATTTATTTCATCCTACTAAAAAACAAGCTTTCAAAAAGTTCATCCCACAGACTCTTTGAGTGCTTCAAAACAATCTCACACACACATTTCCATGGAAACTCAACATTTGAACCAAAAACAATTTTTAGCCACTCTAAGCTCCCTTCAAATGCATCTAGATTTGCCAATGTTTCTTTGATCAATGTCTCATTCTCCGCAAGTTCCTTGCCACTTTTCACAAGATCAAGCAAATACTTTCCCCCAAGCCTATCTGCAAAGAGAATATCATTTGCACGTCTTAAGCCATGCTAAGCAACACTTTGATATAAATTCACTTAGAAAAATCATCATAGTAGCTTGTAGATTCTCTCTATGATATTTCCACAACTGCACCTCATTGTTTGGGTTTGGAATCCCACCAAACAACTGTGATCCAGGTGGCACTACCAACATAGTCTTATAAAAAGAGCCAAATCATTTAGAACCTCCAAGAAGAGTTCCCCAGCCTGACATAGTGTTAGTTGTATGACTTTTACCACATTACATAAAATGGAATTGACTACCCCCACCTTATCGTTCTATTGACTAGACATGTCTTCTCATTCCAGTGATGCATTGACAGTTCTCATTTTCATTGGTGTGAGGATCTTCTATCAGCAGGACAAGGTCTCTTGTTCTCGTGATGGTTCAATGGGGATGTCATCGGTGGATTTCATGCCTATTGCAGGGACTTGCATGGTGGTTCCAATGACAGGTTGATGTTGTTGGCTCTCATGATCTAAGTCAACACCAACAAAACCAAGGTTTTGGTCTTCTTGTGTTGAAATGATAAGAAGTAGATAAGCTTCATATTTAGTTGAACCCACTTGAGATAGTTTTTGAAAACAAATTTGTAGGGTTTCATTTCACTAACAAATGGAAAATGAAGATGCTCATAGCTCAATTGAGGACCAAATCACACCAACTGAGATGTGAGACGAGTGTTAAAAACCAATCTAACTGATCTTTTTGTGGCCCTATGTGTAGCCTTGTTAAACTTGCTAGATAATTTGACCAAGAATGATTCAATAGGATTTGGTTTCTTTGTGAGGAGTTATAGAAACAAAATAATCTTCTGGACTATAATCAAATTTTACATAAGCTTTATGTAGTACAATGTGCTCCCACCTGTTATGTGTTGGCTAAATCCTTTTCCAAAGCATTTGTTCCTTGCCCCCATTGGTTTTTTTAATTCTTTGCTACCTTGGTTGAGTTCTTGAGTTGCATTAATGGAAAATTGGTTCATCAAATTTATGTGAAGGCCAATAAATTTTCGTTTTCCTTCACCTTTCTTTTATATTCTTTCATTGACTTGTTATAGGAGGTTATATTTTATTTAAGTGATTTGATCTTGTTTGTTTGATAATTGGATAATGGTCCAATAATCTTGGTAGACTGGCATGGTGGGTTCAATATCCATATATTGATCTACCAAAAAGTTCTCTATTGTTAGCATGGGCATCTCCAACATGGAGCCTGATAGAAATTAGGAGCACCATTCAACCTTACTTAGACAAATTTCATAAAAAAATAGGCTTCAATATCTCAATTCCTTCAATCCTCAAGCATTGTATACAAGATATAAAACCATTTTCAGATACCCTTTAATTATTTCTAAAACATATCCCAAATTCACCATAGGTTGTTTTGGAACAACATCCCCAAAACTCATATTTTCCCCTAAAACTAGGCCTAATTAGGCCCCTTTACAAAGGAACTCTTCTTTAAAATGTTCCCCAAGCTCAAAACTTGATGGGGTAGCACTAACCAGGTAACAACACTTCAAAATCCACAACTTCCACCTGATGAACTATTCTCCAACATGACACCCACCAAAACCCTCCTTTTTAGAAAGTTTCATGGGGTTTTATTGAAAATGGGTACTCCATATTCCTAGCACTCTTACCAACACTTCAAACACCTTCCAACAGGTCTACTCATGCTCCAGGAACTCTCTTACAACCCTTACCAATGCTGCTTCTTCAAACTCCAACCATAATATCTAAAAAAAATCCCCCATCTATTATACTCTGGGGTGATCCCAAAATACTGGTTTACAATTTTTGGCCAAATTGGACACTGGACTAATTTTTTTTAACTAAATATTCACTTTTAGACACCTATAGCGGCTAAACCATGAGGAATTTGAAGATGATGCAAACTAGTGATTTGTGACATATTGTCTATAGATTCTAAATATATTATTTTCAAAAAAATTAGAATTAGATTGCACTTTTTTTTCCATCTCCGTCGAAAACTATTTTTTTCAATAAACACCATTTTTAAGGAGTGACGCTCACCATATAACACATAAATTTTTTTCATGAAGGATAAAATTCTAATTCTTTTGAATTTATATTTGTAACTACGATATCTAGTGCTTGCAATTGGTTTCATAGTTTTTTATTAAATATTTTTTCCTTAATCAAGTTTCAAAGTCAAACCAATTACAATTCAGACATAGGCAAACCATATAACACAATTTTTTTTGTATGTATCAAAATTCAATTTATTTATTTTTGTTCAATCAAGGAATTCAATATTTGGTACACTCATATTTTTCAATTTTTTTTTGATAATCTTCTATTTTTCCATGTGCAAAATAGAGAGCTTGATTTTTTGTAAAAAACCTATATTCACAAGAAATAAAAAATAAATATAATAATCAAATTTAATTTAATTAAAATTATACTTTTTTGGAAGCTTATAATAAGGACCACATACTTACAAAAAATAAATTTTAAATGAATTCTATTTTGATCTCAAAAGCAAATCAGTGGTTTTTAATGTAAGATTTTGATACATGTAAAGGAGACTCTGTTATAGGTATGGTTTAAAACTAGCAGGGTTCTATCCAAGGGGGCTTGGTCTAAGGTGGTTTGTTCGAACCCTCTTCAATTGGAATCCTTTAAATGAAAATTTTCAAGGATTAAATCATTATAATTTCTAAAAATGTGTGATTTCAGTAAAAATTAGGATCTCCTAGAAAGTGCAAATCACTATTGTGGCAACACCCTCTAATGGATGTTCATACCCTACTCCAAAGCTCCCATTTTGGCACAAGCAGGGAGGATGCTAGCATAGGTTGTGGAGTTTGGCTTCACACCTACTAATTGCATTTGCTTGAAATTTTCTAAAGCCTTTTCAGCAAATCCATTTTGTGCATATCCCGTAATCATCGTATTCCATGAGATGGCACCTCTTTCAGGAACTCTATCAAACAGTTCACATGCCTTTTCTATGCTTCCAAATTTTGCATACATGTCTACTAGGGAAGTTGCAACTACAACATCTGACAAAATTCCTCTATTATTTATGCTTTGATGGATGTTCATACCCTATTCCAAAGCCCACATTTTGGCACAGGCAGGATAGATGCTAGAAAAGGTTGTGGAATTTGGCTTTATACCTTCCAATTTCATTTGCTTGAAAGTTTTTAAAGTTTTTTCAACAAATCCATTTTGTGCATATCCAACAATAATTGCAATCCAAGAGATGACATCTCTTCGAGGCATTTTTTTGAAAACTTCACATGCTTTCTCTATGCTTCCACATTTTGCATACATGTCAATCAAAGCATTTCCAACTATAATATCAGATGAAAATCCCCCTTCTATTATCCTTTGATGGATGTCCATGCCCTGTTCCAAAGCTTCCATTTTGGAATAGGGAGAGAGGATGTTGGAAAAGGTTGTGGAGTCTAGCTTTAAACCTACAAATTACATTTTCTTGAAAGTTTCTAAAGACTTTTCAAAAAATCTAATTTGTGTATATCCTAAAATTATTGCAATCCATGAGACCACATTTCTTTGAGGCAATTTTTCAAAAACTTCAAGTGCCTTGTCTATGATCCCACGTTTAGCATGCATGTTGGTGCAGCAACACCTAAGCTTCCATTTTCAAATTTGAAGGCCACTACATCTTAGTAGGTCATTTTATGTTAATTAGGTCTTGTGATACCATTCACTATGAATTAGGATGATTTTACAGTCAATTGGGTAAATGAGACAAAGTTGCAAAAAAGTTGTAAAATTGCAAACTATCAAAAGTTACAAAAATGCATTACTTAGGGAATATCCTGGTCAAGGAGGTCAAAGGTTGTTAAATAGTAGAAAATGGTTGTAATAAGTCCATTTAGTGGTAGATAAATGTTTTTAGTGTCATTTTAGGTCATTGTTAGACCATTCAAAGTTGTTACGGGTCATTTTTGTCAAGTTTTGCATAATTGCTAAATATAGTGTAACATGACAAATTTTGCATGTCTAGGGAAAACATATGCTCCTCCATTGAATCAAAGACTTGTAACTATTGAGAAACATGATAAAAATCCTAAAAAATGATTGAGAAAAAGGGTGGAAGTTTGTATTGAAGATTGGAAAGCAATACACAATGTTTTTTCAGTAAATTCTCTATAATTTTTGTCTTTTCTAAACTTTTAAGCTCTGCATGATCCCATTCTAAGTGTATTTGTTCAGAAATACATTGTTTTGTGTGGAGGCAAGGATTAGCTTTCATATAGAACAATTTTGAAGGTTTTATATAAGGGAGATTTCTTTTGTTTTCTGTACATTGCCTGTACAAGCTAGTGAGGTCTCAATTTGTAGTTAAAAATGTTGTTAAAGTCAATCCACCTACTATATTAAGTTGTACCTTGGTGGATTGACTTCTTCAATGTTATTTTAGTTCTTATGGTTTTGAGAGTCAGGAAGACAAGTTATTGGGCTATGGAGTGATGCCCTAGGCTGGGCAGAGCACTTTACTATGTGAAATTAAGTTACTAAAGTGGGGTTTTGTTAAAATATTGAAGGAACCAATCTTGTGATGAATTTGTTAGTTTACCTAGACCATTTGGAGTCTGTTGAATGCATTTGTTGAGTCAGTTAAGCTTGGGAATGTGGAGAATGAATAAACCCTTGGAATTTTCATGTGAAATGAGGGTTTCTTGGTGCAACATCATAGAATGCATGGCTTTGTGAACTAGTAGTGAAATTTGGTGTTTTGTTACACAATTTAAAATTTTCCATTGAGTTTGAGCAGAAACTAGGATATTTTGAGGTATTGTCTTTGTAAAAGAGGGCTAATTGAGTAGCCCAAAACATGGTCAGTTTATTGAAACTTCAATTTGTGCTTAAGAAACCTATTGAGTTATTTTGGTATGTTGTTCCATGTGTTGAAGTGACTCTCTAAAATTTTTTGATAGGTCACAGTATGGCCCACTTTGAAATACTTTGTGAAAAGTTGGGTTATGAGGGATACAAGACAAAAGGGTGTGTGTAAGAGTGAAGTTGAGTGAATAGAGTTCTAAGAGTTGAATCCTTGTTTAAGATTTGTCATTTTGAGTTGGTCAAGGTTTGTTTCTTGTTTGGATCAAATTATTAAGAGATTGGTTGAGTCATCACCACCTTGCTATACATCACATGTCTCCAATAGCAATTGCAACTACAATATCTGACAAAATTCCTCTATCCTTTATGCATTGATGGATGTCCATACCATGTTCCAAGGCTCCCAATTTGGCACATGTGGGTATGATACTGGCAAAGGTTGTGGATTATGGCTTTACACCTGCCAATTGCATTTGATTGAAATTTTCTAAAGCCTTTTCAAAAAGTTCAATTTTTTTGTATCCTGAAATCATTGCAGTCCATGAGACCACATTTCTTTGAGGCATTTTGTCAAATAGTTTGCATGCCTTGTCTATGTTTCCACATTTTTCATACAAGTCTACAAGGGTTGTTGCTACTACAACATCTGACAAAAATTTTCTATCCTTTATGCTTTGATGGATG
>VDFB02035458.1:0-10605 GCA_007258455.2 Sequoia sempervirens | reverse complement strand
AAGAAGTTAACTTTTAGTATCATGTATCTATTCCAAGCCTTTTTCCATAGATTAGTGACCACACCCTGATCAGTCAGCTGTCTGTAAGTGGATTTGATAGTAAGATCACCCTGAATATCATGGATCCAAAATAAATCATCCCCACGGTGAGAAGGGGGTATCCCAGCGAGGGAGTGTAACTCCTGCAACTTCATGGTTGGAAGACACAAATTAGGGGTAAAGGACAACAAAGGCTAATGTCATTCCATTTCCTAGCCCTCAAGGGTCCTAGAAAATAATCACTAATATATATACCAAACACTTGTTGAGCACGACCCTTAAGGAACTTGAACTCAAAAGAATCCAGAGGAGAGTCAAGTAACCAAGTATCCTCCCAGAATATGATTTTATTACCATTACCTATCTTCTATTTGATCCCATTCCTCAAAAGGTCCCAAAGACTGCAAATACCCTTCCAAACCAAGGATCCCATAGGGTGGGCCTCCAAAAGGTAGACTATCAATGGATGGTTCAAAAGGTATTTAGCATTCATTATTTCACACCAGTCCTTCCTATTCCTCAGATGATCCCAACCCACTTTGGCCATAAGAGCTTTATTAGAATTAGAAATGGTTCTTATCCCAAGACCACCACAATTTTTTGGTTGAAAGATCTTATCCCACTTAACTAAAGCAAGTTTCTTTTTTTCCTTAGTACCTTACCAGAGGAAAGACCTCTAAATTTTCTCAAAATTTTCAGTAATATATCTGGGTATCTTAAATATGGATAGGAAATAAATAGGGATACCTTGAAGAACAAAAAAAAGAAGCTAAAGCTTATCAGCATGGCTGAGTAGAGAGCCTTTCCACCCAACAAGCTTCCTTTGAATCCTTTCAAGGATAGAATTCCAAAACTCAGAAGTGACATCTTTGATAGTTAGGGGTAGCCTAAGATAAACCGAGGGGAGAGAGCTACTCTGACAGCCCAAAATAGCAGTCACCTGATTTTGCAAGTTAATAGTGCTGTTGAAGAAGTAAATCATGCTTTTATTGTAGTTAATGCATTGTCCAAAGCAAGCAACATAATTTTTGAGACAATTTTTCCATTTCCTGGCTTCCAACACCGAGACTTTCCCAAATAGAAAAGTATCATCCATAAATTGTTGCATCATAGTTGGCTCAAGGGTGGAAGCAACCTTAATTCCTTTTATGGACCCTTCTGACAACATATTAGAGAAGTTCCTGCTTAGCACATCCACCACCATTATAAACAAATAGGGAGACAAGGGATCTCCCTATCTGATTCCTCTTCCAGCATGAAAAAACCCAAAGGGAGAGCCATTAACCAAAAAAAAGTACTTAACCGTAGTAATACATTCCATAATAAGATTGATCACAAATTGATTGAAACCAAACTTAGCAAGAACTTTAGGGACAAAATTCTAGATCACCTTGTCATAGGCCTTAGAAATATCCAGTTTAAGGGCCATTCCAGCATAGTTGTACCTATCCATTGAGTGAATTAGTTCATGTGTTGTAATGGTAGCATCAAGGATATGCTTACCAGGCACAAACCCTTTTTGAGTAGGGCTGATAATTTTATCAAGAAGAGGTTTGATGCGGTTGACCAAGATTTTTGAGAGGATTTTATAAAAATTATTACAAAGGTTGATAGGTTGAAAGTCAGCCATATGTTGAGGATCCACCACGTTGGGAATAAGGGAAATGAAAGTGTGATTTAGTTGCTTAAGAATCTTACCAAATTTGAAGAAATAACGAGCAGCTAGAATAAGGTCCTCACTAATGATCTCCCATAAGGTCTGAAAGAAAGCCGAAGGGAAACCATCAGGGCCAAGAGTTTTGAAGGCCCCCATACTAAAAGTGGCCAGCTTTACCTCCTTAGGAGTGACAGCACTGAGAATCCCCAAATTGTCATTCTGGGAAATTAAATTCGGAAGCGAGTCAACCAACAAAATGTCAAGAGCCGGGTTAGGAACATCAATAGGAGTCGCATAAGCCTTCTAGAAATAGTCCGCAACCACTAAACCAATGAGAGAGGGTGAACAAACAACCTCACCCTGAGCATTGTGTAACTTGTTTATTTGGTTCCTCCTCTTATGTTTGACAACAAAAATGTGAAAGGAGGTGTTCCTATCTCCTTCTTTCAACCATTGCACCTTGGTTTTCTGTTTCCAGAAAATCTCCTCTTTCTTAAGAATTTTCTCCCACTCCCACTGGTTCTCCTTCTCTTGGTTGCAAGTGGAAAAACTGATATCACCCTCCTCCATTCTCTTTTGAACCATTTTCAACTTTTCCTCAATGATTTTTTTTCTCCTAGAAAACATCCCCAAACACCCTTTTATTCCAACTTTTTACCATACATTTAATGTGTTTTAGCTTAAAAAAGATTCTGAACATGGGGAACCACGCATAAGGATATTCCACCATTCAAAAATTTTCGTTTTAAAATCAGGGTGGGAATTCCACATGATTTCAAAATGGAAGGGATAAGGTCCAACAACAGATTGATCACATGAAGTTAACAACAAAGGATTGTGATCAGAAATAGTCCTAGGTAAAGCCCGCAGAGTGGCACTAAGCAGGCCTGACCATTTGCAAGAACATAGGAAGAGATCCAATCTAACTTGAATTAAGTCTTCACCCATACATCTATTAGACTAGGTAAAAGCTTGACCCGACAAATCTATATCAATCAGGCTTGTGGAACTCAAAAAATGTGCCAGATTAGCCATGCTGTCAGAGTAGTCGACTAGACTACCACATTTCTCCGAAGGAAAATGGGGGTAGTTGAAGTCCCCAACCACCAGCCAATGAGAACCACTATTTTTTTTTATCTAGTTAGCAAGATACATCCATAGGGCTAGTCTAGTATTCCTTTGGTTGGGGACATACATAGTGATAAGCGACCAAGAGCCACTAGGGAAGGTAAAAGAGACATCGACACTATTCTGGCAGTAGAATAGTTCAGTGCCATTTAATCTAGAATGGTTCTAGAGCACCGCTAGACCTCCATAGGCCCCTTCAGCATCACTGTAAAAGTAAGAGGCCTCGAGCCATAATTTCTTAGCAATATTATCAAAACTAGCTTTCTTCATTTTAGTTTCTTGTAGGAGTAAGACACCTATCTTATATTCAAAAATATAATTCTTTAAGGCAAGTTGCTTATGGGAGTTATTCATCCCACACATGTTCCAAGACATGACCTTCATTTTTGACCTTTCTTAGAGGAAACTTCCAATGTCCTCTTTTTTCCCAAGACAATCTCATTTGTTGTTTCCCTTAATCTCATGGATCTTTGGCTTGGCCTACTTGGCTTGGATTCACCACCCACATCCACTTTTTTCTTCCTCCCTTTTTTTTTTGGAGTGATCCAATTCTCCTAATCAGCAACAGGCTCATGTTTCAAATCATCTAATATGAAAGAAAATTCCTCACCCATGCCTAGATCCTCCCATATTTCACCCTCTTCACCAACAGTCTCACTAGTTCCAACTGAGGCCACCTCCGATAGCACACCAACAGTAGGGACCTCATCCCCATAAGCACTGCTAGAAGCAGGATCTACTTCCAGCACATTGATACTAGCCATATTCTCAGCTATGGATAGGTTAGCTAGGCTCTCAGCTGGATCAATCCCAGACATAGACTCAGCAATAGGAGCACCAAGATTAGGAAATTCTTCGTTGGACACTAACTTGAACAGAGGAGTCTTAGAGCTAGGAATGTCAGAGAAAGTTGTCAAAGATGCAAAATCATCTTTGACTAGGTCTTCAATACTAGGAGGAGAACCAAAAGGAGTAGCAGAGTCTCCCTTGATAGGGTCCTTGTTAAAGGTTGACTTATAGTCAGAAATAAGGTGCCCAGGTTTGACACACTTTTGACAAAAAATGCAACATTTTCATAGCACATAGGTTGAACCCATGACCCAAATTTAGAGCAGATTTTAACAGAGTTAGGCAGAATTTTTTCACACAAATATTCATGCAAAAATGAGAAAACACTAACCTGGACATCGATTTGGTAATAGACTAAGAAGTGATGAAGCTTCCCAAGGAATCACCAATGCTCTGAAATATTCATTCATCCTAGTATTCTAGCGGAAACCCTGGAAGGCGAATCCAGACTGGAGCCAACTTGTTGAGGTCCACCTCAGGTTTAACCCCTAGTTTCCAGCGGCTTAAAGCCAAATTATGTTTACCATAAACCAAGGTCCTAAAGATATGTTGTACCCAATTTTTTTTTTTTTTGGCATTCTGTGTAAATTGAGCTAAATCTTGTTAAAATGCCATGTTAAGTCAATTTTAGGTCAAACCAATCATAGAATCTTGATGGGTTTCTATCAAGGAACACATGTGCAAATTCTAAAAATTTGAAAATTAGGGTTTTTTCCCCTATTTTCAGGGAAATCCCCCGAAAATAGGACCTTCCCAGAAATGATCAAAAATGATTTTGATAGGCTTAAAAGGCTTCACGATCACATTGGTCAAGTCAGAATCATCAAAAGACACGTTTTACTCTGGTGGGTCTATTTCTCTTTTTCAGGAACGAAGTTAGGAGCTCCACAGCCATTAATGGCAGATTGGCCAGTACCAGGTGCTGAAAGCTAAGCTTCAAAAGCTTCAACGACGCAACCATGGCGGAAAAGGTCGAAAAAGATGCTTTTTGATGAAGGAGATTCCTGAAAGTAAAAAAGGTCAAAATTTGACTAACTCTGGAAATGTTACGAAGGGGAGATTGCTCACATGTTGAAAAGGCGCCTTCTTCAAGCAGGGGCGCCCATGATCTTTGAAGGTCAAATGCAATCAGTAAGATCATCCGAAGCAGTCATTCTCGGCGTTTGATTGCTGGCTCAACAGTGAAACAAACATCCAGATCATCTGATGAATAGATCACAAGCAGCTGCTGACGAAGCAAAAAGAGGCAATTGAAGAAATATCAAAAAACCACAATTGACGACAAAGTTTTAAGGAAAAAGAGCCTTTCCAAAAGAAAGGCGCCCTTCTTTCTTGACCTCCGGATGCTGATAAATGACAAAAGGCTTCCCAGGATATCTTTCTCAGCCCAAGTAGATCTCGTAAACGCAACTGCAAGCATCAACATCTGTCAAAGCAGTCAACGGATAATCTGAATCAAAGTAGGCAACTTTCCAGATGAAAATAATCAGGCTAAAAGGCAAAAGCGCCCTTTTCAAGGAGGGGCGCCCTTGGATAAAGGAACCCTAAACTGAAATCCAAGTTTTCTGAAGACAGTCATTCTTGGCGAAACAGAGCTAGGTACCTGATGAGACATCAAGCGAAATCATCTGACTCTCCGATCAACAAGAAATCCAGATCAGGCACGAGAGGTCATTTCAAAAAAGCTGAAGAACGAAGATTGAAAAATCACTAAGGCATAAGCAAAAGCGCCTTTTCTTGGGAAAGGCGCCCATCCTTTTGGAACCCTAAACTCAGTTTTTATCATACAGTCTCCCAGGCACTTCTTTCCAGTTTGGATCCAGCTCCGCAGTGAATGTGTCCATGACATCTCAGGATCAACAAACAGCGCTAGATTCAGGATCAAACAGAAGGTTTTCAGGAGAGAAAATGCTTAAGGAACTTGCAAAAGCCAAAAGGGACGCCCAAAAGAAGTCAAAGGTCATTTGTTGACTAAAGTCAAGAGCTTTTTGAGTTAAAGTTGGCTAAAATGCTCCACGATTGGTGGAAATCACCTTTTAAACTTTAGATCAAGCCCAAATCACCTTTTGAGCTTGAGTCAGTTTCCCAAATTTGTGGATCTGAAGCTTAAACATATATATTCAAGGAGAAGGCGTCCCACTTCATTATTTCATTGCAGGTTGAAAGATAAAAACAGCCACAAGCTCTCAAGGACGCCATTAAAGATCTGAAGGAGGTTTTCATCAGTTCTTCATTTTTCTTCCAGATCTGAAGCAGGAAAGGATTGCTATTTTGAGGATTGGACCAGAGATAGTTTTTTTCAAGAAGATCAGATAAAAATTCCAATCCACCTTCTGTCTATTTCCTCCCTTCTTGTCTTAGGTTTTCTTGCATCTGACAGAAAAAGCAACAGGCTACATCAGATCAGATCAACTGGGTAGATTCAGCATCATTTTCCAGAGAAACCCATCTCGACAAATTTTCCAAAATCAGCAAACTTGCTGCCCCTATTTTTGGGGGTTTTTCTGAAAAAGTTTTAGAATCCAAATTCTGAGGAACTGGGTTTGTTCAGCATTGAAGCACAAACAAAACCCATGTGCCAGATTTTTTCTGAAAAAATACTTCTCGGCAGCACGCTATTTTTAAGGGTATCTAAAAATCATCTGAACTAGGTCAAGCTTATAGTCAATCTTCAATTTTTTCAGGATGTAGTACTCCCAGGTGCAATACGAGACCAAGACGGTCTTACTCCATGATTACCTAAAAACAGTTGACACAAATCTGCATCAAGTAAATCCGGTGGTCGATTTGGAGCAGCTAGAAGGCATGAATCAAATAACATTGCAGAATATCGAAGAATCCGGGTTGCTACAGGTCGCATCAATTCCCATCACACTACAAAGCGTAGAGCTTGTAATCGCTTGTATCAAGCATTACAACCCTACCACCAGAGAAATCAGAGCAGCAGATGGAAGAATTGTTTGCAGTTTAAAACCTCAGGATATCGAAAGATGTTTTGATATTCCATCACATCCTAATAGCAAAGTCATATCATTGACGGAATGTGAAAAAGCATTTGAGACAACTAAGGACAAATGTCAAAGGATTATGGCCGAAAAATGGCTAAAAGTGACAAAGGAAAACTTGCCTAAGCCATTGGGACAAGGAGAATGCAAAGATGAGTACACAGTGTTAATCACTCTACTCAATAGAATCACTGGAGAAGAAGATGGTCGTCAATTTCAGCCATGGATGTACTATGTCATCGCTAAAATCATTGGCAGAAGGGAATACTATGACTAGGCCACTTTGATCAGTGACACACTCCACCGACAAATCACTAGGTATCTGGAAGCTCATAGGTTCCACATGTGCTCTTACCTGGTATACTTGATCGCCTTCCAAGGTGAATTCAGGTTATTGAACAATGTAGGAACCTTAGGTGTGCAGAAGGTTCATGAACATTTCACACGTCTTGAGTTTACTCAAGCGGAAAGGCACTTCAAGAAAATAAGTGATCACTTCACTATGCACACAATACATGAGCTTAACCATGAGATGCACGTGCGTATTTCACAGACAGCCAGAGAGGCAATGGCGGATTGGGAAGATTGGTTCATCCAATTTCCTACGTTCTCCTACATACGCGTGTATGGCTACATTGGCCACCCTGCCATGCTACCAAGATACCCTTCAGATAGAGTAGTCTTCATGGAATTCCTGAGACAGTTGTTCGAGGTTCATATCCACTTGTGCTTGAAGAGGAAGACAGCTGTTAACTTTCCCGTTGAAATGGGACTATATAGATGTGGATTCGCGACAGATGCTAAGATGATGAGTCAAGAAACAACGAGGTTTAACCTCAAGTATCTCATTGATAGAAGATCCTATGATCCCAGAGGACTCTATGCAGCACACCTTGAGCAACACTCGTCACATAAGTCTTCTATGGAAGATTATTGGGTAAATTGTAAAGACGAGTATGAAGTGCGAAGAAGGAACTACAGCAGATTCAGACTCTCACAGATTGCTGATTTTATGTCAGCAAACATTGAGGGCCTCTCCGACAATGAAGGGGAAGTCATTCTCCTCTCATTCTTTGCAGATTCAGTTGACTCCCAACCGCTCCCGAGAGTGGATTGGTATGCCAAAGAAGACACTTCTATAGAAGAAAGAACGAGTAGAGTGGTTAGAAATAGTCAACTCTATCTCGACAGCAAGAAATCAAGGAAGGTGATACCTCACAGAATAGAGCTACCACAGGTTCAGTCTACACCACCTTCCACTTCAAGAAGGAAGCCCAGGTAGAAGCAATGGTGGAATCCTCCCCGAGGGATGAGGATGTCGAAGCCTAGAACACAGAGGACACCAGTGGAGAAAGCCACACATAGTCCTGAAATAATCACAAGTATTGCTTCCCCAGAACAAAGAGTAGAGACTGCTACCCCTGATTTAGCAGAAATTATCACAGAGGAACCAGCAGCAGTAGTTGTTGAAGAACCAGTGGCTGAGCCAATGGTAGAAGCAGCAACAGTAGAAGCAGCAGCAGAAACGGTGCCTGTTATGGAAGCAGAGCCACCAATATCACCAGTATCACAGCGGACACAAGTCCTCATCAACTTGGATTCGCCACCAAGAGACATTGCTCCAGTACAGTCTCACACATCTAGCATTCAAGGGCCTCACGTCCCTCCTAGCGAAGTTCACCGAGATTCTATTTGGCTTGAAGGCTTCCTAGGAAGAAAGAGAGAAAAACCCTCGTATGAACTTGACTTTACTAAATTCGACCACGTCCCACAAGACACATCGGCGAAGAAGTTAAAGAAACAAGTTCACATAGAAAGGAATGCAGAGTGTGAGATCATCATAGAGATGGCCGCTCCACCAGTAGAGAAAAGCATACACGAGGTCCAAGTCGAAGACTATACTTTGTCTCAACTTAACCTCGGGAAGACTACACGACAGGTGGAGGCAGACCTTCTTGGAATAGCTTCGGTGAGCGCACAAGAAAGGATGGCAAAGGATGGTAAAGAAAAGGCAGCCTTAAAGGCTGAAAATCAAAAACTGAGGTCTTACATAACCAGCTTGATACATGGCACACCCAACGTCTCAGCCCTACCAGCAGGACTACTAGACCTCCCCGCCGAACAAAATCATCGGCAATTGATAACATTCGGCAAACACTTGAGAGATCAAGTGGAAGAGTTTGTTCTCAAAGGTAGATGTATACTGGCAAACCTATACCAGTTACGGGATAGAGCACATGGACTTCATGTAGAGATCCAGCAGTCAGAACAAAGGATTGCAGAAAGGAGGCTTGAAGACGAAAGCACAATTGCAGATTTGCAATTGGCATATCAATCAGTATACTCTGAGGAAAACAAGCAACATCTTTTTGCTTGGAAGGAACAATTGGCGTACAAGGTGAAAGCCTATGATGCTCATTCAGTAGAGTTGATTGATTACAGACGGGTAGTTGCCACTATTATCAACTTCGCAAGAATGTTGGTGATATCTTTCCCTTGCATGGAATATCAGCGTGAGGGAGGAGAATACGTCGAGATGGTTACTGTACAGAACTAGTTCAGGGATGTCATCCATAGTACCTTTCTTGATGATCCAGATGGTTGCAAGCTGGCTAAGGTAGCAACTTTATCAACCAAGTTTGAAGAGGCAGCATCTCAGTGTATGGACTTCGGAAATCAGCTCACAATGGGTGAGGTCATGCTACGACGCCACGTCATCATTCTACAAAGCATTAATTCCCCAGAAGCTGATGAAGTCAATCAATGGATAGAGACACTGCTGATTAGTGGTGAATTATAAATGCACCAAAGAAGGACGCCATACCCCCTCCAAGTGGAATTTATGAGACTTGAGTTTGACTTGATGCTTCTTTCCAAGTCAACTCAAGATGCTATTAAATGTAGTTGGAGTTAACTTGATGCTTCTTTCCAAGTTTAACTCCACTTTCCTTAAATCATGCATTGTCAGATCCATCTAATTAAGGATGTCTAATTGGCTTCCATGATTCGTGATCTTAAATTCCACCAAATGTGGATGTCTATTTTGGAGGGATACTTTCATTAAAATTCACCTTAGTTTACCAACCTAAGTAGTTTCCTGACTCTTTGTTGACTTTCAGCTTTAACTCTAAGTGAAGTTTTCAGTTAATTGTTTGTTTCTAAATTTTAGGAATAAATTCATAATTGATTGGCAAGAACTCTTCATTGTTAACTCAAGGAGATTTTGTGTTACCCACTCTTTGAGTTCTATAAATAAGAGCCTTTGGGCTCATTGCTTTAATCCTTACTTCGTTGGCAAAATTGCTGCGCCATTGTTGCCAACAAGCTTTGAAAGCGAATATTTGTTCACTCTTGGATGAGAGTTCGTTGGATGATTGTAATTGTGCATGATTTCGTGCCTTTGCTCTCCCAACTTTTGTAATTCGTTGATGAAGCTTT
This sequence comes from Sequoia sempervirens, assembly GCA_007258455.2. Classification (NCBI taxonomy): domain Eukaryota; kingdom Viridiplantae; phylum Streptophyta; class Pinopsida; order Cupressales; family Cupressaceae; genus Sequoia; species Sequoia sempervirens. The sequence continues at coordinate 489 of VDFB02035458.1, read as the reverse complement.
GAAGAGGAATATCAGAAGGCGCTTGCATTTTGATCATCTTATTTGAGTTATGTCTACGCCTTGTGTCTAATAACTTGTTGTCTCATTTCCCTCCTCGGATAGGAGTCCCTCCTCCTTGGATATTCGTTATTGACAGTTATCGTTTGATGTTGTTTAATGTGTTGACTTCCAAGCTATACTTCGGATAGGAGTCCCTCCTCCTTAGCAAGCTCGTTGGCCAAGGCATCGTGATTTTGTTGTTTCTAGTAAACTATTTCTTAAGCTCATACCTCGGATAGGAGTCCCTCCTCCTTGGCAGATCTCAGATCTAGTTTACCGTGCAGAGTGTTTGCTTGTACCAACCTTATCCCGGCGTATACCCGAGAGTTCAGAGCCTCGGTCATATCCTCTGGAGACGGTGAATTCAAGTGATCCAACCATCCCATTCCCACTCCTTTACCCTCATGCTCTGTTCATCTTGAAGGTATTGGATAGATAGAAGCTAGTTAG
>VDFB02035457.1:0-15990 GCA_007258455.2 Sequoia sempervirens | reverse complement strand
TCCTTATGCTTGTACATACCAATCCTTTCTATAGGAAACGAGCAACAACTAGATGTTATAGTTTCAAAACTAATGTGGGATAATTCTATGGAACCGAAAATTGATTCACAAGTTCCCCTTTTGGCTTCACATAGTGAAGATGATATGGTTGAGTTGGGTTTACATGATTCACTTTCTATGGTTGGGCATGATAGCTTGGAGGTTTGGGCAGACCGCATTGCGAAGATGGTAGGGTCCAACCTTTTTGATGAAATTGTTGAAGAAGTGATTAATGAAGAAGAGGAATGTCTGACAGAAAAATGTAATAAGATTTTTCTTTTTTCTGCAACTGTCATTACAGATGGTACAAAAAGTAAGTTGACCAGTCTTTAAGAAGTGATAATTTAAAAGTTCTAGAGAATAGTGGAGTTTATGGGGCTGACTTTGATTTCTCAAAACATTTATCTGTCAGCTAAACTCCTCTTCAGACTCCTCTAATAAAGTCACATAGTAAGAGAGGTAGGAAATCAAATGCAATTAAATTGCAAGAGGAAATAGCTTTAGGAGTACAACTAACCTTGGATGGTAGCATAAAGAAAAGATTGAGTGGAGCAGGATGCTCTCCTTGATTGTTATGATAATTATCTCTTAGAATGTTAGGGACATTAATGCCCCTAAAAAATGTGCCCAGGTTAAGCAACAAATTAATTCATCATGGACTGATATTGTTCTGTTACAAGAGACTAAGTTGTTTAAGGAGAGTTATGAAAGTATAATTGCCAAGTGGTCTATCTAGAAATCTTATCATTTTGTAGCTCAAGGAGCATCTGGTGGGTTGTTAACTTATGGAATGCTAAATCTATTCAACTGGAACCCATTACTAATAATCCACATTGGAAATTGGTGTGTGTTATTCACTTTGATCTAACCTTCTTGTTGGTAAATATGTATGCACCAAATTCAACAGCTAGTAAGCAAAAGCTTTGGAAAGAGATTGAATTAATTTTTGAACAATCAGGGTTAGAAAAAGTCATACTTGCAAGTGACTTTAATGCAATATTGTCCCCTCATGAAAAGACAGGAGGAATCATACCACCTCATAAGACAATGGAGGATTTTAATAGGTTTGTTCATGGTAATGCACTTGTGGATGTGCAACCTAAAAAAGGGATCTATACATGGACAAATAAGAGGCGTGACTTTATGCAAATTGTTGTTCGGTTAGATAGATTTCTAATGTATTCAAATTGGGTAGTAGGTAATTATGTTCAAATGTTTGAAATATTTCCATGGTCGAGATCTGATCATTTCCCAACTTCCATTAATATTGAAGGAAAAAATTCACCACACAGATGGTCTGCTTCTTTCAAATTTGATTTAATGTGGTTCAGGCATAGTGACTTTCTGCCGTTATTAAAATCTTGGTGGATGTAGGCACCATATATAACAGGGGGTATCATGTATAGGTTTTGTAAGAGAATGCAACATTTGAAGGGAAAAATAAAACAATGGAACATACATGTGTTCAACAATATATTCCATCAAAAGGATATAGTCTTTAAACAGTTGGAAGTGGTGAATGAAGAAAATTATAAGTCAGGGGTTGACTCCACAAACTTTTGAGGATCAGAAAATATTACAATAAGAATGGGAAGAGTTATTTTGTATTAGGATTTGTATTGGCGATAGAAATCATGTGAATTATGGCTTAAAGAAGGTGATAAAAATACGAAATTCTTTCATATGTCAGCTCAAGTTAAGAAAGCTAAGAATGCAGTGTTTCAAATTCAAGAGAGTACTTTGGGTAAATGGTTAAATAATGAAGCTAACATTCAAAATGGAGTTAAGTTCTTTTCAAATCTGCTATCTGCACCATCACAACAATTTGATCAGTTAGGGATTGATAGAGAGGATATGTTACAAGAAATTCTTGCTCTTGTCACTGATCAAGATAATGTACAACTGAATAAGCCTTTCACATTGGATGAAGTTAGAACTGTTGTTTTCTCACTCAAGGCTGACAAAGCTCCAAGTCTTGATGGTTTTACAACATTTTTTTTTCAAAAATGTTGGGAGTTCATAGGAAATGATCTGCTTAAGGCATTGGAGGAATCTAGAACATCTTCATCCATGCTTTAGCAATTTAATGTAACACACATTGCATTAATTCCAAAGGTTAAGGATCTTAAGTCTTTCTTAGAATTTAGGCCTATTTCCATTTGTAATACAATTTATAAGATCTTTACCAAAGCAATATGCCTTTGTTTGTTGCCCATCATTCCAAAGTTAATATCAGAAGAACAAGGTGGTTTTGTTCTAGGCAAGGAGACAACAGAGGGTGCTTTGGTGGCACATGAAGTTTTGCATTCAATCTCTTTACACAAATTTCTTCTTTTATCATTAAGCTTGATATGATGAAATCTTATAATAAGGTGGACTGAGCTTTTCTAATGTAGGTATTAAGGAAATTTGGTTTCTCTAATAGATGGTGTAAGTGGGTTCTTTCTTGTCTGTAGGTTGCTAATTTTTATTATTAATCAATGGTACATCTTCAGGCTTCTTTAGTTCCACTCAAGGTGTGAGGCAAGGGGATCCATTATCACCCTTTTTATTCATTATATTAGCTAAAACTCTTAGTAGGACAATTAACCAATCTCATTCCCAAGGGTTGTGGAAAGGTATTGCAATACCTAGTACGGATTTGTCTGTAACATATTCATTATTTGCAGAAGACACATTATTATTTGGAGTAGCTTAGATTCCAGAGGCCAAGCATATTAAATATGTCTTAGATAAATACTCACATGCTTTAGGTCAAAAAATAAATGCAGAGAAGTCAAATATTTATACCTTTCATATTAAATTAGGTTTGCAGAAAAAAATTGTTAATCTTCTTGGGTTCCAAACAACTGACCTACCTTGCAAGTATTTAGGGATTATGTTTTTTTCAGGGGAAAATAAAATCTCTTATTGGGTTAGCATCATTTAGAGTATTCAGAAGAGAATAGCAGCTTGGAAGGGTAGATGGTTGTCACTTTCAAGTCGAATCTTATTGATTAAATTAGTCATTTCAGCCATGCCAAATTACTATATGGCTATGTTAAAAGCACCAAAATCTGTGATTCTGTTAATTGAAAAGATTATCAGGGATTTTTTATGGAAAGGAAACATGGATAATAAAAAGAAAATTTATCTGATTTCATTAGAGAATATGTGTATAGAGAAGTCCAAAGGGGAAACAGGTATACACAACTTGTCAGCACGAAACTAGGCATTGGGGGCAAAATTAGTGTGGTACATGTATGCTAAGTCACATACAAAATGGTGTAGAATTATGCAAAAAAAGTACTTAGGTAATATGGATCCACAAAGAATTTTTACAGTGTTAGACCCGCCTCAAGGCTCAACAATGTGGAATTTTTTGGTTTCTTGTAGAGAGGTAATATTACTCTATCTTACTTGGGAAATCCATGATGGTTTAAAATAATTTTTTTGGGAAGATTCATGGGGAGGTCATGCACCTCTAAATTCAAACAATAATCTGCAAGATATTCAAGCATTGCTCACTGTATTTTGGGGAGACAAAGTAGGTGACTATTTTGACAATATAGATGAATGTACTAGCAAAGTAAAGTGGAAGGATGTGTTTGTTATTGTTGGTTCAAATGGTCACAAGAGGAGTTTATAAGTATTTTAGGTGAGAGGATTGTATATTTCTCAGGAAAGGATGATAAACTATTATGGGCACCGTCAAAATTTGGAACCTATAGTGTTAAAATAGGTTATGAATCAATAATGAATCAAGGGGAAGGTATTAAACCACGATGAGTTTTATCCTTTTGTTGGGATTCTTCAGTACTTCCAAAGGCTAGATGTTTCTCATGGCTGGCCATTAAAAGGCAAGTTTTGACAAGTGATAGGCTCCTCAAACTTGGGATTGTAGCTCAATTTAAATGTGTCCTCTGTGATGATGAGATGAAAGAGGTAAATCGCCTCTTTATTCATTTCCCTTTTGAATCTCTTTTTGGGCTTTTATTAAAGAGAAACTAAGTTGGTATACTCCATTACCAAAAAAATTGTGGGATCTTTTCTCAAGTTGGCCAATGTTGCACAAGTCTACATTGTTTTCTTGCATATGGAGAGTGATTCCTTATGTTATTTTATGGACCATTTGGTGGTAAAGGAATAGAAGAATTTTTAGAAATGAAAGATTAAAAATTGATCAAGTATTGGAGAAATTGGAGTCCTCAATATCAAAAATATCAAATGCGTATGTCCTTAAGAATAAGCATGTTGGTTCCTTGTTCACAGATTGGGACTCTAAGTTGATGCAAAGGTGGAATAAGATTGTTCTTCCATTCAAGGGAAGTTTACACCAAAATCCAAGATCTAAAATTGATAGAAGCAAAATTCATTGGATACCACCTATAGAAGGTTATTTTAAGCTAAATTTTGATGGTGCCTCATGTGGGAATCCAGGTTTGTCAGGGACAGGGATTGCTATTAGAAATCACAATGGAATCCTAATATCAAAAAAGTCAGTTCAACTTCCGAAAGAAACAAATAACATTGCAGAAGCACAAGCTTTACTTCATGGCTTGTAGCTAGCTTTTGTATTGCAATTAAAAGACTTGAAAATTGAAGGTGATTCTTTAATTGCTGTTAATGAATGTAAGGAAAAAAATTATTTTGTTGGAAAATTAGGTATGGACCTTGATGGCTAAGTTCAAATCTGTGCAAATAAAACATACTTATAGGGAGGGTAATCTAGTGGCAGATAAACTTGCAAATATTGGGTGTGAACAGTTTCAGAAAGAGAAAATTTATGAGAGTAATATGCAAAATGTACTAGATGTTTTAAAAATTTCTATTCAAAAGGAAATGTTTATTAGTTAAACATGTGGGGAGATAATGGGAATGTATGACAATTCAAATTCTATATACAAGTGCTATGCTTATCAAAGATCTAAGCTAGGAATGTACTTGAGAGATGTGCTAAAAATAGTAATATCTCTGGAGATGTATAAAGTGCTAAGTTGTCAACACTCTTAGTCTACACTTGTTTCCCTACAAATGGTCATCATTGATCATGTACATCGGTAGCCAGGGTATTGTTTTAAATGTCAGCAAATTTCTTGATCTACAATCAATTTCCAGGCTGTTTAGTACAAGCCAAGTGTAAATAATTGAATATTTCCAGTATTTCCAATACAAAGCAAGTGTGATTGGCATGTGTTTGGTCCTGTTGAATCAAGTGAGATATATCCCAAGTGTAAGAGGTAGAAAATATACGTTCTTAAGAGGTATGCTAAAAATAGTAACATATCTAGAAATCTATAAAAGTGCTAACTCGTTAGTATCATAAGTCTACTCATATTATCCTACAAAAGGTCATCATTGTGCATGTACACCGCCAACCAGTTTCTTGTTTTCAATGAGTGCAAATGTTTGATCCTCAATTGTATTCCTCATGGGAAGTACAAGCAAAGTGTTAATAGCATAACAATTCCAGTACAAAGAAAATGTAATCGGTAGAACAAAATTCAGAATGGCATGTGTGTGGTTCTGTTAAAGTAAGGGAGATATATTCCAGGTGCAAGAGATAGAACACTTCTAGTATAAAGAAACTATAATCGGCCGAACGGATGTCTAAATGGCATGGATTTGGTTTTGTCGAAGCAAAGGAAATAATCTGTTACACAAATAAAGGAGATTGGGCACAAATTTATCAAATTATTCTTTAAAGAAGTACCCCAGTGATTGCAATGAAGGTATGTATTAAAATTAACAAGTGTCGATATTTTGCAGGGTAGATAATTTGGAGGCATCTGTCATGACATGGAGTTGACGTCTTGGCATGTGCCAGAATTTATTCTACCCCTATTTTCTTTAAATTTCTTTGAGATCCACTACTATTAATAGAATGGCAGTGTTTCCATTTTGCAAAGGCATAAGTAAATGCAGTAATGTTTCAATTTTTCTCATGGGTGTTCAAGGCCAAGTGATGCTACATTTTGTTGGATTTAGTTCACAGGTGGCTGAGCTCAGTTACATAGAGTTGGTGACTTTGGTTCATGGGTTTGTGTTCTAGTATGATTTTGTTCAATGGAATGCAACAAAATCTGTCTATCATCATTGATTAAACATTCTTGTTTTCAATGGATGCCAAATCATTCTATTCTTCTCTAGAATAATTTGAGAAATTTTTTATAAGCTTTAAGCATTCTGTTGAGGATTTGTTGAGCAAAGTTGTTTTGTGGAAATTTTTTGCTACCAAAATGTATATTTTTTTAGATATTTTCAAAACATAACTATCCCATTCATCTCTTAGGTAGTGTGTTGTGCAGGGGTTGTTGTGCTTGTATTGCACCATGGAGTTCATGCCATGAAACAATAGAGCTTCTTTTCCCATATAGGAATGGGAGGTGTCATTCTCCAAACCATTGGAAAGAGATCAATTATCACATATCTTCAAGACTGATTGTATGCCTGTATATAAATGTTTGAAAACTTTAATTGGTGATGACATCCTACTTCCCGCAGCTCATAGGTTAATTTTCCTTCAGAACTGGTATCAATTGTTGTATCAAATATGCTAGACCTAAACCCAAATTATTAGGATATGGTTAAACTAGAAAATACAACTATCAAGGAAGTATTTCTGCAAGATAATGCTTTGCTGAAGAGAATACATAAATATAATTTTTGGAAGGGTGAAGCATATGTGGGCGAGATCTTCCCAAGACATTATTTCTATCATAAGGCAGTATATAGAAATGTCTACATTGCGATGAAAATCTCATTGGAGAACAATTCATCAAGTTACCTATATCGAGCATTAGCACATCATCATTTTTAAATTGGGGATGATATGGTAAGGACCTTCAAGTTAAAGTATCATGCATTATGATTTCTATTGACACATCATTGCCATCATGAAGTTAGCACCAACAAACAAGTAGCAAATTAGAAAGAGGTGGAGTCTACAGAGTCTCAAGCACCACAAAGAATTTTGTATGCACATCAAGTCAGGGAAAAATCACTAGTTCCAAATATGAACATCACTGCAAATTCTCACTCATCTCCTCTAGCGCATCAGATCATGCACAAAGGAGAAGAAGTGGAAGGCTCATGTGTTGGAAATGTCTGATGCAAGATCTTTTTGAGCACTGTTGTCAAAAAAATTTGAAAGCTGATATGATATAGATAGTTTTCAAATATTGAAATTACTGGTGTATCAACTATTTTGTATCTATCAAGTTGATTACATATAGGCTACTATAATCCTCAAAAATTTACTACTATAATCCGTTATTTTATTATATTAATATATCTGGTCAGCCTATAGCCTTTTATTAAAAATAAATAAATATTTTTAAAAATATATATATACTTATCAGAATTAGAAAAAAATATATCCATGCACTAAAGTTGCAAGTTATAAATACACACAAAAATTTTGAAAGACAAAAAATAATATTTACTATAAAAAGTTTGACATCTCATGCAACTTCATTTTTCAGCATTTTATCAACTAAATTATGGTGTTAATTTATTAAAAACTAGTTTAAAATATATATTTATTTATTTTTCAAATACAAACAAATAATACTTAAAAAAATCACATTTTACTAGTTTACATCATTTCAAAATTCAAAACACATATGCCAATTTTTAGTGATTCAAGTTTAAAATTTAGATTAGTGTTGGTTGTTTCCTTTATAAAGTGTGACACAATTTTGTTCTATTACCCCTCAGAGAGGTTTTCACCCTCAGATGCATCCTTTCTTTTTACTATTTTAGGATCAGAGAGTGCCATAGTGTGGTTTTCACTCAAAGATCTGCATGCTAGTTGCATTTCATCAATTTTGCAATTGAAGGATTCAATTGTTTCCCCATAGTACACCACTATGTCTAGCTCTATATCAAAACCGGCTTTGTGATCTGCCCATGGTATGTTGTCACAGATTCCTATAAATTCTAATATTGCTTCATCATTTTTGAATAAATCTAGAATCAGTGGTCCGTGTTGGTCCTAGTCAATGAGTTGTAGGTATACTAGGCTAATTTTAGTGGGTTGATCGTTCATGGTGAAAGATGTTGTGGATATCATGAAGAGGGAGTTATTCTCAAATAGGGCAGTAACATCAAGGGGGAAGTCATCTAAGGTAGTATCATAGGATGTTGGTAACGAAGAGGAAGTCCCAACCCATTTAGCAGAAGTACCTTTCCCAATAAGGGTAACCTTACTAGTATTACATCCTAGGTCAAGATTCTTTGGACATTTCTTAGGAAGGATGGGTTCTAGCAAATCATTGTCATTTTTTTCTAGTTTCTCATTCTTGTTGTACCCCCAACTCTTCATTAGCTTCAAGTATTTGTTGTCATCTTCCATGGGAAGAACCGGGATAGGTCATTCATCTTGATACAACAATTTAGAGACATCTTCCTCATTTACATCCTCTTTGTTCAAATCCCCCCACTTGGTGAAGGTAGTGGCTTCCATCTTTATTGTTTCAGTGACTTTTTTCTCCTAGTGTGGGTTTCCCATGAGTTTTGGGTGAAAGAGGTAGCCCCCCCAATACAAAAGTATCCTTCGTTAGTTTATAGCTTCCACAACCATCATCTTGGATCACTGCTTTGATGTCAAGAATATTATACACAATGGGTATTTTTGCTTCTAAGGTAGATGCAAGGGATGATGGGTCAAAAAATGAGGAGGATGGTGTAGGCCCTTCATCATTTTTAGGGATCTAGAGTATTTTATATAACTTGGCCTTAGGATTATTGCAATAGTAAAAAGGCTAAGGATCTCCATGAATGGTAACTTCTCTTCCCTCAAAAGGAAACTTTACACATTGATGTTAGGTCAAAGCTATAGATTTTAGGGCATGGATCCATGGTCGGCCAAGTAGGATGTTGTATGGGAGATCAAGTTATAACACTTGGCATGTAGTCTCTACAATGATAGGTCCTACTTGTATGGGTAATGAAATGATGCCTTGTGATACCTTCTCTTGATCATCATATGCTCTTATGGTGGTACTCTTTGCTTTCTTAATAGTATCCTCTGAATAGCCCAAGTTCTTGATCAACTAAAGGGTACAAATTTTTAGACTAGCATCTCCATCTACTAAGACTCTTTTAAAATTGTTCTTATGAATAATGACCTCAAGGTACAAAGCATGGTTATGAGATGGTTGTGATTATAGGTCTTGTTCTAAGAAGGTGAGAAGATGATTACTGATATGTTGATATGCCCTATCATAGCTTGAAATTGTTCTATGTCAATATCCTCAGGAATGAATGATGAAAAATATTTCTCTAAGATTTCCTGATGTGTAGGGAATAGCCTCAATAGTTCCAAGATAGAAATCTATGTGGGGGTCTTCTTAAGTTGATCTAGGAGACTTTACTTGCTAAGGCTTGATGTTGGAAAAGTAGGTTATGCCCTAGATTGAGATGGGAATCCTTGGATGGTGACTTGTCATGTCTTGTGGTGACTTCACACTCCACACTAGGCCCTTTGATGGTGACGATGGTGATGACACTATCACAGGAAGTGACTACATTGGAATAAGTATGATGTACATTTGTGTAATCCTTAGATTTTCTAGTGTTTTTTCCTTTGCTATGATCTTGTATAGGGTTCTTATATATCTTAAGATCCTGATTTCCAGTTGGTACCTCAACAAATATGTCTTCACTCTCGATAAGATCTTGGATAATATTCTTGAGCCTCATACAATTTGATGTTTTGTGTCCTTTTATTTTTTGAAAGTCACAAAGATATTTTTCATTATACCAGGGTGGTTTATCCTATGGTTCTTGGTAGTTTTCAAAATTTGGAAGCATTATTAGGTTTGACTCTTCCAATTTCTTCATGATGGTTTCAATAGGTTCTGACAACTGTGTGTACTTGAATTTTAGATAGTTATTTCTATTGGGTGTCTGTCATTGTTGTGTTTCAATGTTGTTGACCTGATTATTTTGTGATGGTGTTGTTTGTTGCATAGTCAGTTGAACATTAGCTATTTGATATTTTTTGGCCTAGGAGCACTTAGGACCACCTTAGCATCTACCATTCCATATTCGTTACATTTTTTTTCTTATCCCAGACACGAGGCTTGTCATTTGAATTGTTTGATGGGAAGTTGTCTTTATAGGCTTGAGTATTTCCCTGTGAGATTAGAGCTCTCTTGATGTTAAGGGCTCTAGGGAAAAGATCATCATAATAATTAATGCACTACATCTTTAAGTGGAAGGATATATCTAGATATAAACTTTCTATGATAATCCCTACTTGTTGCTCATCGAGAATGGTCCACTTGCTCTTATTAGCTCTTTGTATCCATTGTTGCAAGAAATTGATGAAATATTCTCCTTTATTTTGTTTGAGAGTATACAACTCTTCTAGGCTTATGTCCATGTCAATATTAATGGAGAAGTGATCTATGAATCTATGAATTATTTCTTGGAAGATTTTGATTCCTGGAGATAACTGAGAAAACCAGTTGATAGTTGGGCCCATCAAGCTTTGTGGAAAGAGGTGCATCAAATAAGACTCATTGTAGTATAATCTCCATACACATGACATTAAACTCTTTGACATGGTCCATAAGACTTCCTCTCCCTTTGTATTTATCAAATTTTGGGACTTCAAATCGGAGAGGGAATGGTACCTTACGATGTTTCAATCGAATGGATAGGGGCATAATTTTTGTGTATGGGGTTTCTTCATTTTTGCCATCCAGATATCCTACATTTCTTGTGTTAATTCCTTAAGTTATGATGCAACATAATCTTGTGGGTTTGGTGGAGGATCATATGGCAGAAAGGCAGATGAATTGTATGTGGGATTTTGATATGATGAGGTGTTCTATGGTGTGTATGGGGGTGTAGTATATTGCAAAGGGGATTGTGGTGGAGGCGTATATTTTCCTAGTGTGTTTGGGTTGACGTTGTTCTATTGAGGATTATAGTAGGAACCTTGTTGTTGTTGTTATTGTTTTTGGGAATAATGTTGAGATAGTAAGCCTTGTTGTTGTTGTTGGGCCGCAAAGGCTTGTTGTTGTATTTGTTGTTGTTTTTGTGCTGCTAAGGCTTCTTGATGTTGTCATTGGGCTTGTTGTTGTTGTTGTTGTTTTTGTTCTGCTAAGGGTACTTGTTGTTGTTTCTCTTGTTGGACAGCTTGTTGATAAGCCTATTGTGCTTGTTGTAAGGCTAGAGCATGTCCTTGCAATGTGAGATTGGTAGGTTGTTGGTACATCTATGATGGGTTGATGTTTTATGTGGGTTTTGGGTTGTTGATGAGAGGTTGGGGGTTCCCTTGGTTTAAAATTCCTTGCAAAATGGTGGATTAAGATGGAGGAATGTAAGTTTGCAGTCCAATTTATTTTGCATGATGAGAGAAACCGTGGGAAAATATGTTCATGATTCCATTAGGTATTGTGATGGTAATGGAACACTAGGACCTTGAGTCCATTGATTGAAAGGGTTCCCTTGACCAATGTTTCAGGGATTTCCTTGTGTTTAGAATGTGGTCAAGGAATTACCTTGGTTGATTTGGTTCGTGACTAAGGGGTTGTTTTGAGTTGGGTTGGTGATGGATGGGATGGCTGAACTCATTGCGAGATTTGATGAAGATGTCTCATATTGTGTTGAAGATTTATTTTGCATAAGGGGATTAACTTACCCTTATGGTTCTATTTGAGAGACTTGGTCTATACTTCCTTTCATGATGTTTGGCACACTTGTGGTACTTGTGGGGATGGATGAGGATGGGTTACCTCAATATGTTGAGGTTATCAAGGATTCGTGAAGTGTAATCAGTTTATTTTGATGTAAGGGGTGTTCGGGAATGGAGAGAATGCCAAATTTTGGTGTCCAAGTGGTGGTTTAGGAAGGATTAGTGTTGAGGTTACCCACAAGTGTGTTTCTTTCAAATGGAAGAGTATGGCCAAATTCTTTAGCAAGACTAGCTGTAATACTAGGAATGGGTATTTGATTTAGCCCTAGTGATGGAGTTGTTTGAATAGTGGATGAAGTCAAGCCTTGTGTCAATGATTGGGCAACAAAATATGGGGAAATTGGAACTAAATTTTCTAAGGCTTGATTTTCTTATTTGTACTCCATGATTTCCTCCCTAGTAAGTCCAAATGGGTTGTTCATAACGTCTTCTATCTGACATGGCTCTGGTGGAGATGAAGGTTGTTGTGATGGGGTAACTTGAATTCTTGGATCAAATTCTTGAGGATTGGAATCACTTGAGGTGAATGTGACTTTGGTTTTCTCCATGGTTCTCTTGTGTTGTGATCTTGTCTTTACCATAAATTTTGGGTCACTTATGGGAGAGTTGTGTTGGGATTTATAATGTTTAAACTCTCTAGTTGATTCAAATCTAGGTAGAAGGGATGCTCTAAGTCATTTTGGAGCAATGGTGATAATGGGAGATGAAAAGATGAATGATATAGGGAGTGATCTTTGCAATCATTTTGGGACAACACTTTTGACTTAAGTTTGATTGTTTGATGCTAGATAAAGGATGTTCATTAACTTGTGAATCTTTAGGGTAGACTTGCGACCTTCAAGATGAACGAGTTCAAAGATGATAACTAACTTAACCAAATGCATGGAAAATGATTCATTTCACATAAAAAGTAGCTAAGTTAGGGATTGATGGGTTGATAGATGTCTAAGTCTAAAGTGTTGGTGTGTCTAAAGTTTTGCAAAGATCGGTGAAGTGAAGTGTGAATTTTGATAAGGGGCGGATGAAATGTTTGACCCAATGTTGACCTAGAGTGAACCTTTTTTTTTACAAGACCAAGGTAGTGAGAAAGATGCTTGACCCTAGAAGTAACTCAATCCAAAAGAAAAATGTTGTATTTAAATGAGGGGTTCATATTGAGCATACATGTTTGGATCATTCATTGAAACGTGTCTATAAAAATTCCTTGCCAAAATGTTCGTATTGTGATTAAGAATCACAAGGTGCCTCTTGACAACTTTTTGACTATGATTCCTAAGTTTTAAGTGACAACATGTAGACCTTCTCTTGGGGATTTTGAATTTACGAGAGATCATTTTGAGAAGCCCAAGATGATGGAAAAGAGGATATTTATTGCCATGTGAGAGGTGGTAATATGGGCCTTCCAGCCACAATATTGGCTTGTTCATCTTGTTCATCTAAGATGTATGCTATGTTTCTCCACTGGATGGGTGTTTCCTTTGTTTCAAAAGTGAATCTTCTCAAACTACTAATTATATCCTTTTTTCCTCCCTCAATTAGTTCAAATTTTGGTTGAATGATAGTGGGCGTAAGGTTTGGTTGTTCAACCAGAGCGATCGAATGCCAAATGGTCATGTGGGGTTCAATATATCAATTTATCTTGCTTAAATGAGTTTATTTTTACCAAAAACACTTTTTCTTACTTAAGTTTCAAACTAAATGTCTATGCCAAAAACATCATTCATTCCACAAAGTCCATTTTGTGAAAAGGATGAAGTTAGCAGTGTAGTTACCTAGGTTAACTTTGGGAAGTATGGATTGAGAGGTAAACCAAAATATTTAGAAGTCTCAAAGAATAAATCCTTAGGACCAACATCAATATCAAGGTTTTTTTCAAAGGGTATCCATACTTAGACTAAAGGGTTTGAAATTTTGAAAAGACTTATTGATGTTTGTTTGCAATTGTTTTGGAACCAAGCAAGTGTTAAACTAATTCACAAGCATTTACAATCCTAGATAGAGTGGGTACATATTTCTTAGTAGGCTTCCCATCATCAAACGAGATGATTAATCCCTAAAGATGAAATGGAAAAATAGGATATGTCAAGGAAATGTAATGTATTGACACATCAAGTAAAGGAGTCCCTTCCCCATTTGATTTATTTCCTCAATAAAAAACCGAACATGGTAACTTCTTGGATCGGTGCTACTCCAATGCACTACCTTAAAATATGTTTCAGAATTGGACTTGGTTAGCCACAAAAACAAGGATTTTAATGACCATATTTGAGATAAACTGGTGCCATACACACAGTGATTCACTCAATTAAGAGGCCTCCTAGCCCTTAGAAATATCTAAGGATTTTAACACATCACAAGGATACTAAGGGAGACATTGGTTGGTATGGGACAACCACAACCAGTCAGTTAATGACTTTAGTCAGATCAATTATTTATATATTGGATCAAAATGAAAGCATCGCTTGGGTCATTCCCTCTCACAATTTGGGAGGCAAACCCTCTATAGGTAACACATGTTTGAAGTGTAAAATTATTTTCATCACCCAAGATTGCCAATAGGCACAAGGGGAGAGGATAAGTGCTTCCAAGAAGAAAAAGTATACTTGTGTGTTTCTCTTCACCCATGATCACATGAAGTGCAAGGGGATTGGATACACACAACAAGCATACTTAAGCAAGTCAAATACATGTTCATTTTAATCCATCATAGCAAAATGAGTTTGTTTTAGGCACCATTTTGAAGTGTGGAAGTTGTATTGTTCAATTTTAAACCAACAAGCATAATGATGTGATGGTTCAATTTTGACCAATTTAAATATTCAGTTTAAAGCCCAAAAATAAATCTAGTTTGGTCCTAAATCATGAAATAAAAGCATCATAAATGGGTTATAATTGCCCCATACATTTCAAACACTTGTTACAATTATATTCAAATGGTGATATGCTCCTTCACTTTGAATTTTATCATCCAAACCTGCAAAACCAATTAGCCTAAAAAACAAAAATGAGAAGTCAGTGACATGTTAGCAATCGGATAAAGTAAAAATTAAAGCACATGTCAAAATTTTGGTTTAGTTTTTGTTTACTAGTAAATTACGACACTGAAATCAATCACGTCGCTGAATTTCATCAATAGTGTTGCCATATAGCAAGTGTGTCACTATACTAAAAAATTGATCACATCATTCTATAAAAAATAGTAACATCAAATGTGTCACCTTATTAAATGCATCACTATACTAAAATTCATGCTACATTGACCAAATTTAATACGTGTTGCTAAATTAATGTGTTGTTTTAAATATCAAATGCATCACTGTATAGCGACACGCTAAAAAATGCATCGATGATTTATCAATAGCATCATTGAACCTAAAAATAAAAGAAGAAAGAAGATTTAACAAGAAATGTTTTAGATTGGTTAGTTCATGCCCTCCTTCTAGCACCAAAATGTGACCGAAGAACATAGTATAGTGCCAACTACACTTGATCCATGAGGATTCAAAGTATAATTGAGCCACTATGATTTAGTTCCAATAAGATCCTCCAATATAAACTAAACTAAGAATCCATTAAAACTAACATATTAAATCAAAAACACCTATTCTAATCCAATGAAACTTATCCTATTGCGGGAGTGGTGTTGCATTGATGTAGAATGGTGACCCTTTCCCAATCCCTTGTATAATGAGCTTGTTTCAATCAATTCTATTGAAGAGAATTGACGAAACTGTTGAATGATGCATGATAAAACATGATTTAAATGCTAAATTAACATGATGAATGCTAATATGGTTGATTTTGGTGTATGCAAATCTACTCTAGATGTATGCAAGCTTCAAAAGATTAAAACCCTAATTACAAAATATGCTAAATTTATGCACCTATCCTATCATGGACTCCATTAATGGAAGCTAAGCTAACCATCAAAGAAAATTATGCTAAAATGATGCTAAATAAGTTTTAAATATGAGTGCAAGTGAAAGTGATTTTAACAACATAAGTTTTCTCTTAAAAGGATGGACCCATTTGTCTCCAAATAGTGACCTATTTATAGGAGGAAAAATGAGAAATGAAGGGTTAAGGTTAAAAAAGTTAATCAATGGTCAAAAAGGAAGGAAGATGGAGGCATGGATCATAGATTCTCATCAATGGATTAGAATCAATGATCACATGGATCAAGAAAAGAATCAAGGGTTCATATTCTTCCAAACAAACACACTTTCAAAGCTTGCACAAGAAGTTTTGTTGAAAGTTTGTTG
>VDFB02035456.1:42913-66786 GCA_007258455.2 Sequoia sempervirens | reverse complement strand
GCATGGGTGAAATGCGCCCCCCTTCTTAGCTTGGGAAAATCTTCTAAGTGTCAAAATTGGAAGATCATGCCTCCAAATGTGCCTTGAGAAGGCAAGATGAACTTGAAATATTCTAAGTCATTAAAATTGAAAGCACAAGGGTTCAAATGCGCCCCTCTTTGAAGAGGAGCTTGGAAATTTTACTAAGTGTGAGAAAATTGAAAGCTCCACCCTTCATATGCGCCCAAGGAGAAGAGGGTGAGCTGGAAACTTACTAAGTATGCAAAATTTGAAGCAGGACCTTCCAAATGTTCCCAGCTCAAGAGAGATGATGAAAAGTTTCTAAGTGTCGAATCCGGAAGCTCTATGGCCAGAATGCGCCCTCCAAGTCAAAGGGAAAAATGTGAAATCTTCTAAGTGTTGGAATTGAAAGCTCTATGTGCCAAATGCGCCCAAATAAAAAAAAAATGAAAGCTTGACACATGAAATGTGCCCCTCTCTGCAAATTTGCCTAAGTGTTGAAAACTTGAAGTACCATTGGTCAAATGCGCCTAGCTACTTAAGACATTCAAAAATGTTCTAAGGCGTAAAAATTAAAAGTTGGCATGGTCATTTGCGCCTAAGGCATAAATTGAAAGCTCCCTAACTAAAATGCGCCCCTGAGGCCTTAGGAGTGAATTGAGAAAGTTCTAAGTATTGAAAACTGGATGCTCAACATGTCATATGCGCCTAGGGTGTTGGATGAGAAAATTGGAAGTAGGCCATGGTATATGCACCCAGGAACTTAAATGAGGAGAAAAGGCTTCAAATTTGTTTAAGTTACCAAACTGAAAGCTCTGAGGGCTATTTGCGCCCCTCTTTGAAGGAAGAGTTAGAAATTTTTTCTAAGTCGTTGAAAACTAAAAGCTTAGTTTGTCATTTGTGCCTGGGATGAAGGGAGCTAGAGAATACACTAAAGCGTTGAAATCTGAAGCTCCCCTTGCAATATGCGCCTTGAGGAGTACCCTTATTTGTGCCTGGGAGAATAAGAGAACACTTCAAATTTTCCTAAGTCATCAAACTGAACGTTACATGGGTGATTTGCGCCCCTCTTTGCAAAGAACTTCAAACCCGCCCAAGACACAAATTAAAAGATCAGCATGTGATTTGCGCCATTAAACTTGAGGATTGAAAGTTTTCTGAGTATTTCAAATCTGGAAGTACAAGGTCTTGTATGCGCCTTGAAGTGAAGAAGATGATATGCGCCATGGAGCTTGAAATTAGTCTAAGTCAAAGTGAAAGCCACCCCTGTCATATGCGCCCCAAAATGAAACCTCAATATGCTATATGCGCCTTGAAGGGGGAGACCAAAATTTATCTAATATAAGCTCAACGCCCAACTTCGAAGAGGAGCTTGAAAATTTTCTAGGGCATTCAAAATCTGAAACTTAACACACCTATATGCGCCCAAGTTTGGAGGATAAAATGTTATCAAATGGAAGCTACTCACCCTATATGCGCCTTAAATTTGAAGATGCTACTCTTAGATGCGCCCAACTTTGGAGAAGGTATATTGCAAATTTTCTAAGCATTGACATTAAAAGCCACCCATGATATGTGCCCCAAAAATTAAAGCTTACCCTTGATGTTGTGCTTTGAAGAGGGTGATAGGAAATTTCCCAAGGCACGTCAAAGAGAATAGAGCAACTCTCAAATACGCCTAACCCCAAGATGATTTTGACGTTGGAAGAAAATCAAAGGCATGATTTGCACCTTGGTTAGAGAGGGGAAGAATAAATTTTAAAACGTTAAAAAAATTAAATGTCCCCCCCTTTTGATTTGCGCCTAAGACCAAGATGATTGAAAAATCAAAGATGAAGACATAAGTGTGAAGTATGCCTATAGGAGAAATTATTCAAAAATAAACTAAGAGGCGTTAAAATAAAAAAAAACTCAACCTATAATTTGCGCCCCACTTAAAAATGAAGGCTCAACTGTTATATGTGCCTCAAGAGGAAAGAGTTATTTGATGTTTGATCAAGACGTGAAGATAAAAAAATTTGAAGGCGTTGGGAGAAATTAAAATTTCTCTAGGCAATTAATTTCAAAAATTTGCCTAAGTCGGAGAAATTAATTAATTTAATTGATTTAATTATTTTCCTAAGTCAAATTTAAAATTCCCCCTTTAATTTGGACACATGAAATTTTAAAAGTTCAGACGATTTTAATCGTGGGGAATTTATTTCGGAGTTAATTATGGATGGAAAATAAATTTCGCCTAGCCATTTTAAAGTGTCGACATCGAATTCTCACAGACGCTGGTAAAATAAATTAAAATGGCATTTGAATTAAATTTTAATAAATTAAATATGCCATTTTAAAAAGGCAGTAAGATTATTTCAAATCGAAGTAAAATGATTTTTTCGAAATCACTGGCAGTCGGGAGGGAAGTTTTAAATTTGAATCGAGGAAAGAATCTCCCTGAATAGCAAATTGCTATGACGATTGTAAGACGACTGGAATATTCTCTTTCAAATTTAGCAAATGCGTAAGTCATAATGAAGAGAATTAATGGCATCTACTAAAATTAGCACCAGCTTTTGGTTATAAAACTCTGAGGATTTTCATTCTCATCTCACAAAATTCGAAGCTGAGATTTATGCTGGTGAGTTGAGAGTGATTGTTGAGTTGTGAGGTTTAATATTTTCAAGATTGAGAGTTGCTGAAAGTGTGAGAAAGTGTTAAATTCGATTTTTCAAAGAAGCTTGAATTTCTCAGTTGCTGAGATCTAAAGTTGCGAAGTTGCTGAGATTCGAAATAAAGTTTGAAGTGTAAGCTGCCGAGGTTAAGCATTTTTTAATTCTCCAAGTTGCTGAAGGTAAGTATTTGAAGATTTAATATTTTCAAAGTTGCTGAAAGTTGAAATGTTGCTGAAAGCTGAAATCGTTTAATTGTGCTGGAAGTCGAAATTGCTTGAGCTTGAAATTTTCTGAAGTTGTTGAATGTTTAGAATCAAATCAGATTTAAAATTGTTAAAGCCTTCGAAGTTGCTGATTTATAACTTTCGAAGTGCTGATTTGAGACCGTTGAAACTTTTCGAAGTTGCTATTTTATAACTTTCGAAGTGCTGATTTGAAATTATTGAAACTTGATGATTTATAACTTTCAAACTTGCTGATTTAAATTCTTCGAAGTTGCTGATTTATAATTGCTGAAAATTACTGAAACTTGAAACATTTTCCGAAGTTGGGTTTGCTGGAGTTAATTTCTTCCGAAGAGCTGAAAATCCTTTTGGCTGCAAATTGTTGAACTTCGAAGTGTTAATTCTCGAAGTTTAAATCTATCGAAGTTTGAAGTCGAAGTATACTGCTGAAACTATTAACTTGTATTTACTTTTGCAGCCAACTCCATTCGCCAGCCATCTCACATGATTTTTATTTTAAAAGTTTGAAGTGTAATGTTTGCTTCTTGATTTGCAAATGGCCGAAGGACGAAAAGCTGATGTTGCTGGAACAAGCAAAGCTGGAGCTAAGGCTGGGAATAACGAAGCTGTCAAAGAAAACGCCTCCAGGCAGGCGATCATCAAAAGTTTGAAGAAGTCTTTTATTTCGGAGTCAAAGATTGTGTCGAAGTTTGGGAACTTGACGGACACCAACCTTGGGCCTTTCAACCTCGAGGCTTTCATGCGCAGAATGTATGGGCAAGGTGGCAATCTTAAACAGCGTCAATTATCCAAAAGGCCGAATTATATCGCATTGACGAGGACTTCCGATAGCGGTTAAGTTGTCGAGCTGGTGATCTTGGAGTGCGCAAACTTTTACAACTCGGACGATCGGACTATTGTTTCTCCGGATGGTATGATATTGGCCAACTTTGCACCTGACGCAATTGGCGAGGCATTTGGGATCCTGGCTACAAACAAGATGTTATATAAATCCAAAGAAAAGGCTGACAAGATGTATGCCACATCTTTTGAGAAGTGCATGAAGAGGATCAACACCACTTGGATGCGAAAGCCAAAGCCTCTATTTGCCCCGATGAAGCTTAGATATTTTTAGAAGGAAATTTAGAAACGAAGTGCTGATATAATTATATTTACTTTCGAGTAGGGTTAGCGGCATCCGCCCGATCATTTGTGTTAGAACCATGGATGTTCTTTTTGCATTGTTCTCTTTAGTTGCTTCGAAGGGAAGATTAAGAGTAGAATTGAATACCGGACGGTAGTATAGCATTTAATTAAGCCAGTTCAATCTGAAGAGAATAGAACATTCTACGCAGAGCTCATTATATTTATTTACATACTTACTCGGAATAATAATAAAATACAATACGGGGAACTAATTGGCTGTGGTTTTAATCAGTTCAAGATTCACGAATCTTGTAGATAGTTGCATCTCACACACACGGCTGACTTCAAGAGAGTAAATGATGCTTTCACCATGTATATCACAAGGACCCTTCAGTGGAGGTTGCAATAGAGAATATCTAAAGAATCCTAGATGTTGATAGAAGAGTATGGGTTTTGGTTTGTCCAATTCCCGAAGTTTACTTATTTAAGGCTGCCGGGGTACGACTCGTACGTCTACAAACTACCGAGGTACCCAACAAATAGAATGATACTACTTGAGCTGTCTAGGCAACTGGTAGCCTACGACAAAATCATAAGGAGAAAGAAGAAGGGAGGCTTGCACTTTCCCATTGTGTTGGGAAACTCACTTGAAGAATGCCCTAATTTGTAGGCAGCCAAGGAGGATGAAGATGAATTAAAGTTCTATAGGTTGACTCTTCATACCAGCCGGCAGGATTTTGATCCTCGAGGAAAGATCGGAACAGTTCAGGGTGAGGAATACAGACACAGAGCTCACTTGGAGGATTTTTGGGCGAACGCTGTAGACGAGGCTGAGATTAGGAAAAGAATGTTTTCGAGGTTGCCTCTTAAACTAATCAGAGAATGTGAAGTGGTCCAAGTGCCGGATCAAGTCGAATAGGATACGAGGCTAATTCATGCAGATTATGAATCAATAAAGAATACACCGATTCCACCACTAGATTGGGCTGAGCCGGAGATTACGGATTTAGATACCTTGTCTATTCCTGTTTTGACTTTTACAAGAGCCTGGGTAGAGGAGCGCGTTCACAGATTGAGGAGAAGGTCAGTTGCCCTCACGTACGACCTCATGGGTGATAAAAGGCCACCGGTGTTGGCAAAAAGGAAGAAACAAATTGCCCGAGCTGTGGAGCCACCACAGCAGGAAGAGCCTATTTAGTCGGAACCTCAGGGATCGGAGGACACATCATCCACTCAGTTGGTGACCCATTCCTCTAGCGTGCGCGAAGTCTCACTGTTTGTAGATTAGAGGGCTCAAAGGAATGAAGAACCAGAGGTTGGAGAGGTTAACCAACCAATGCCGAGAGAGTTGGATACTCAAAGTGCTAACGTCCCTGAAGGTGCCAATAAGCTAGATGAAGGGGAGGAAACAGAAACAGACACCCACTTTGATTATGCCTTCGAAGAGGAGGACGTCATAGAGTCAAGGGTTGGAGTTCATGAGGAGAGTGATCAAAACGTTGAAGTAATTGAGCCTCAACAAAATACTGCTCCAGGGGAGGTTCGGGAAGTCGAGGCAACTGAAGAGTAGCCCCTTATTATTTACGACATTCAGCGCAATTGGCTCTCACAGGCAATCAGGAGGGATCAGGACGATGATGCTAATCTGGCAATCGAAATGGAGGAGCTTCTAAACAGAACAAGTAAGTCACCTAAAAGGAAGAGAGCAAGGAAGTATACGAAGATGGAGACTAATGAGGCCGGTTCACGCAGCCTCCATATTGCTGTTCCAAGGGAGGATCATGATTTAAGTGACACTATGCCAGAAAATTACACGGTCGCCACAATTGAACTCGGACGTCCTTCCGGAGTGCAAGTGGTTGACGAAGCTGAAAGTTCATTCCAAGCGTTGAAGGACAGGTTGGTAAAAAAGGAAGGGAAGTATAAAAGGTTGAAAAAGGAGCACAAGGCATTGGTCCAATATGTGCAACATCTAGCACATCCAGTTGCCCAAGAGAATCCAGTGATAGAGCCTCCGCCTGAGCTACCACAAGAGCCAATCAGTGGGCTTGAGGAGATGAAGAGAGCTATATGAGAGGGAGACAAGTGGATAAGCGGTGTCCGCACTGAGGCAGAAAAATTCATGGCTGATCTTGTCTCATCGTTTCAGAGTGCATCTGGGATCCTTTCGCGCTTGGATGGTGTCGAGCAAGCTTGGGGAGACACCCATATTTTTCAAGACAAAACTATTCCTCGCCTTGCTGTTTTGATGCGTGTGCCCACACAAACTTTGGTGAATGAAGGAGTGATCCAGGCGGGCGACAGGTATGATTTTCGTGGGTGGCATTTAGCGGCATTCACTGGAAAGAGCTTCTTTGACATGGTAGCTATGGAGTCCTCCAGGATCAAGAAAGCAATGAGGAATATTCACGAGGGTATCCTCAACATGTTGGATGCGTTGTTCGCAAGGAGGCTAACTCATGAGGAGGTAGATGTGGAAGGGTTAAAGGCAAGATTGCAGCCTTTCTTTTATGAGATGAGGACGTTTTCCCAGCCTGACTTTGAAAACATCTCTGCGTTTTCAACAATTATTCAGAGTACACAGGACTCTATTGAGGCTTGGGGAAAGTCTTGTGAAAAACATGAATAGATGGCGGCTATCCTGGAATATCAGCTTAATCTTACTCCAGCAATTTCTGAGGAAGAGGTCGATGAGGTGCTGGCCCGATTCGTAGCATACGCGGTCAGAGAGAAGAGGAAGGGAATCCGAGTCATGGACGAGAATCTTCTAAAAGGGTAGTGGGCATTAATTGCTCATAGTGGTCAAGGAGGAATCTGCTATTTTTGGGATCATTTATGACACCACTCCACCTTCTGGCGGTTTTTAGGAAAAAACTTGTCTAGGGCTGAGGTGGCTCGATCTGAGCCCTCCATTGTAATTCGATCTGGAATGTCCGTTGGACTTGGCTAGCTATATAAGGGGGAGTTCCCCTCATTTGTGAAATAGTTAGAATTAGAAATAGTCAGCATAGTGGATTTTGAAGCAGAATAGAGAGTAGATATTTTTGAGTTAGAGTAGTTTTCATTGCATTGTTTGGAGAAGGGGAATTCTCCCTTTGAGAATTTTTGTAAGAGATTGTCACAAAGGCTAATCATAATAAAGCATTTCATTGATGGTGAATTCAAACTTTGTTGTGAGTAGTTGTGAGGTTTCTTCTTCCTTTGACTTCAACTAGGACTTAATTTCATGCTAATAATTAGATATGGATGCTTATGTTTGATGTAAGTGAGCTTCTTTGATCCATACCACTAACAATCTTACTGAGGGTAAGCTTGTCTTGTGTGGTCAACTGGAACACTCTATAGTTAACTTTGATCAAGATTCATATGTAGCTATGCATCGTTGTGATGGTAATTGCATTATCGAATCGTGATTTGAACATCCTTTTTATCCTTTGAAGATTGCACTAACTTTGCCGAAGCTGTCCAATAGGAGGCTAGACAACGTTTGTTTGAAGTTCATTGAAATCGAGCATAACACCCCTTGCATTTAGGTTAGAATCTAGATTTTCGAATCTCTGCAGCCATTCAATTCCGCTTACCTTTGATTAGTTTTAGGAAACTCGCACTTCAAAGCTAAATCATTCACACGAAAATCCCTTTCAAAGCATTTACTTGTTTACTGCACGTATGTTGAACAATTGTGTAAGTCCCCTCGTAAGAACACAGGAAAATCACATCAAGCCAACTGGGTCTATTCGCATTAAAGGAACCTTGGAGTTGAAAGGATGATCTTACTTGCAATCTTAGCATGCTGAATACTTTGTTCAAGAGAGGATAGAGTATCCGTTGGGAGAATTTATTCTGTGTTGGTGCGGTCTCAAAAACCACGTCAACAGTACGGCCCAGCACAGGGGCGATTTCTCTTTATAAAATCAGATGCTTCTCTAAAAAATCTACAACCTGGCACAAGTGGGCGCCTTGCCTAGATAGAAAGGATTATGCAATACCCAGAACAAATATTTTTGTATTTTCTGATTTATGAATAAAAACACAAATCTGCTGAGGCTAAAATGCAACTCTAGAAATTATCTAATATGCAAGAATCTGATCTAGACAGCCACAAGCTGATTACAATGCACACAACTCAATGCAAACTCAGAATCTAGACTAGTTCATCACTAGTTGTTGTGTTACAAGCAAGAAGCAATGCTCGAGCTAGGAGGCCTTCATTCCTCGAAGCAATTCCAGAGCCAAACCGGCAGCATAACAATACTGTAGACAAAAGATACTAAATTGAGGATCAAAGTCTTCCTTTTATGATTTTCGGTTGACTCTTCTTGAAACCCTAACCTTCTCTTAAGAGTCAAACCCTAATCCCAAGAGATGGCGTCCTTTTCTTCACACCTTCAATTTGACTTCTTTTAATTAAATTCCTCACTTAAATCAATGCGTCCCACTTAAGGCTTAATTTGACCTTAATAAATATAAAATAATCTTTAATGAAGGCGCTACCCTCAAAAGACCACTTTTCAAAACAGCATGAAGTCAATAGACTAGGCCAAGGGGGTCAACGTTAAAATATAACATTAAAACATGACTTTTAATTAAATAGCTCAACTTATCTCTCCAATTGTGCCCCGAAGCCATAAATGAGCAAGCCAACTGATCAAACTGAAGTAGGAAGTCAACCATGCCGAACCCAACTGTAAAAACTGCCAGAAATAGAATTTACTAAAAATAGTAAATTCTTGAAGATGCCTAGAATGCCAAGAAGAACATACCATTGCGAAGCTCTCTGAAAATCCAGAAAGAATCCGCTATTGAAACAATCAACTCCGACCCAGAACATCCTTCAAAATAGGAAACCCTAATTTTACCTTCCGACTAGCCTACGGGTCTCCGGAATAGGCCAACAGTCACAGAAAAGATTAGGCTTGAGATGGGGACATTACAGTCACCCCGATTCAAAGAGTCCTCGGTGTCACGAAACTTTCGCCGAGATGTCCTAGCGATAAGGTGAGGTCTCACCGACAACAGAGGAGCCTTCGGCGTAGCACAAGGAGCTCGGGAAGACTTCTTCCCGACCGGCGTGGGTCTTGTCGAGCGGCAAAGCTTTCGGAACAAAAGGAATTCGCCAGGAGGAGGGGAAGTTCTACGTAGTGTCTCGCCGACTGTAAGGGGTTCTCGCTAGGATTCTTGCTGAAATGAAACGAGGCGTATGCTCGCCAAAGCTGAAGTGCCTTCGGCACAACCTCCTCCCGAATGTATAGTCTTTGGCCGACAGTGATGGATATACCGAATAAAAGGTAACTCTTAAGGGCTGTAGAGACACTTGATCGCATCGGCAAAACACTTTCAGTGTCTTGCCGAGATGCAAATCCATTCAGGGGACTTTTGACCAGCTGCAGGGCTGCATGGTTTTCACTCGGCCAATCAGAGAGATCTAAGGGTAAACCGTGGCGGTGCAAAGAGCGTCGACGGGATGAAGGGCGACGTGTATCTGTTGCAGGATCAGAGTATTCATGGTGCAGCCGAAGTAGCTCAACTGGACACGATGGATCAAATAAATGTGGTAGTTGAAAGAATATTTGAAGAGGACTTCTTCGAGAATGTTTCAGACCGACACCAACAGCAGGGACACACAGGATCCCCAGCATTAACTCAACAAAAGATAAAAGGGGAAAATCTATCCCGAATCACGATATATTTTTTGTAAGCCCTAAGGGGCCGACGTATCAGTTTGTATATAAGGCATTTTTTCCTTTTTTGTAAGGGGTTTTGATTGCACACCCTAAAGAGTTAGTGATTTTCAATCAATCCTTTCTCTGTCAATGTATGTTTTCTGTAACTCAGCTGAAATCTTGAATACAACATAGAGTTTACCTTGGAAGTTTGTCTTCATGTTTGTATGATTCTTATTTCTGTATCTTTCTTTTGCATATGCAAGTTTCTAACTGTGTTTTCCATAATACTATATCCATATCTTAGAGTTGTGAAATCAATCTTTCCTTCCTAAGATGTTTATGTAGACCAAACCTGTTAGGAAGACCAACATTAAATCTGAAAGAGGTTGTTCTAAGAATAGCAATTAGACTTTCAAGTGTGTTTTTCTGCGTTCATTTCATGATTTCTCAAACATCTTGGTGTATCACCCTAGTGTAGTCCTTTAATTTATGTACTCTTTATCCCTTTCCCTTCAAAGAAGCAGTAGTTTAGGTGACACCAAAGGAAACCGGCCTTCTCCGGAGGTTCATTTCAGTTATAGGTGACCCACAGCCTTGAGATGATCCCATGTTGCTCTAGAATGCTCAGTTTCTTGCAAACTCAACACAGGGTGCAATTCTAGGTGACAACAGGAACCTCTGCTATTTCCCAACTCCACGTTAGACTATAACTTATCAGGCCTTTTCCATAATGTTCACTTCTTGCGATAGACCCACAAGGGAATCCTTGACATAAAAGTCTCTGTTTGTCTTATATGATTATCTTTATTTGACTGCTTAAACTTATCAGAAGTTTATTCTTTGTCTTATCTCTTGGCTTTACTAATCAGATTATTTCTTGCGATCACTCATTTTGAATGGTTACTTGGTAACCCACGGTGCTAGGCAAGTTAACTGATTTCAATATATTGACCCCTATTGGAAATAGAACGCCCCTCCATCCATTCCAAATGACAAGTGCTTAGGGAATTAATTCACCGAGTAAATACACCAGCAACTTCTTTTACCACCATCAATCACAGTGGATATATTACTTCCACAACTTCATTTATTAATTGCAGTTATGTTATCCACGTTTGATCCTCATAATTGCATACCAACACCAACCAGATAAATAAATATTATTCTGAGTAGATAAATAAATACCTTATTCTGAAACTTGATCAAGTATCTGAAATTAGTCTATGTAGAATACTTTTCAAATTTCCCATAGTCGAACAATTGAACAATACAGCACAAATGCGAACCCTACAATGAATTCACCTGTAAGTGGACTTGGGGTCTCGTCCTCGGTTTTATAAAGTCGTGCTCCAGAAAATATTTTTAATAATTATTTTCAACCAATGATGTCCATTCCGAAGAACCGAAACTCTTATTATAATGTTATTTGACAGTTTTGAGCAGTTATCATATATATTAAGTGACTTTAATTAATATTGATTTCCTAAAGTCACTTTTATCAATTATTTAAATATTACCTTTTAATTATTTTTAGGTAATAATAATTAATATTATTTACACCATCAAAATGGGGACATTACATTCTTGTTTGTCTCTGTCATCTATATTAACACTCGCAAAAGACTAGTCTCCGATTTTCCTTCAAGATTAGGGTTAGACTTGTTCTTTCTTAGATTATAATGATGAGTGAAGGGAGGCTACATTACTCATTCCACTATCAGGTTAATGTTTATTAACACAACTATCCAAGATGGTAGGATACTCTACTCCGATACCACTATAATATGCACCCTAATTTTTTTTGTTTTTTGATATATTTGCAATTTGAGTTTTTGAATATTGAGGAATAATGATAAGGGCATCAAACAAAAATATTTTGCAATGAAATGTATTGGAAACTTAAAAAATTTGAAACACCCACTGGCTGGAATTTATTTTAGAACTATCACAAAAGTTGTATAGCCTTTTAATAATTATTTAACCAACATCCAAATGACTAAAACACCCTCAAATTGACATTATAGACATACCCATTTTTGTTGTATTAAAATGGTCTGAAAATGAACGATGAAATGGATGACCTATTACTTTGAAAATGATTGCAAACTCCTTCAAAACCCCGTTGCTCCACATTCAACTTGTTTGTTGAGTGTCCACCACACTTAGGCACCCCCAAAGTAACCAAAACATTGCTCAAACTCTACGCGCTTTGCCTAGGAACTCCAACACCCTCCCTAAATAGTATGGCCAACTCCGAAGTGGTACAACCAACAATGAGGGAAGTTTTCCTATTTTTGAGTCCTCTAACTCACTATTCAAACCCTTCAATATGCTCACAAAATTCCTCTTGAAACCTTGGCAAGAAATACTAAAATTTGTAATAATATAGCTCCTGCATGATTCTAGGATGAAACCACCTGCAAATCCACCTAGAAAATCTTTCACTTTCAAAATGGATGTGCTTTGTGAAGATTTTTGTCCTAACAAAGCCTTGGAAGAACATTGTTCAACTTGCAATACTTCTTCATCCAAATTCTCCAACATACCTACAAATGAGCTCCAAAAGTTCTTTTATTCCCCTCAATTCCCACACCTAGCTTTGGAAATTTAATATTTATTTTATTTAATAAAAATCCCTTATCTCTCCCATGTAGGCGTCCCATTTTTTAAAACAACTTAAATTTACTTTTTGAAATGTCCCCTTATGTCCATTTTATAAAGTCACTTTAAATAATTTAAAATAATGTTAAGTTAAATATTTAATTTAACTTATAACATTAACATTATTTAAAATAATTCCCTTGACTATTAAATAGCACCAAATAATCATTAAATGTTGTAATTGACCATGCCAATGAAAAACTGATGCAGAGGAACCAATTTGGTGGTAAGGAAGTGACTTACAAAAAATAGTAAAATCAGACCAAGTGCCTGAAAACACTACAAAAAGTGTCAATAGTAAAATCAGACCAAGTGCCTGAAAACACTACACAAAATGCCAAATGGGTTGAACAACAGGATCTCCAAGTTATGCGGATTCCCCTAACCAAACCACATTAGCCTATGGGAACCTGAATAATAGGCTAATTGTCTCCAATGGTCAATTGTTTAGGAAGGGGATTACAATATACTAGTTATTTCTACATAAAACCACACTTCTTCAAATTCACAAGCAACTTTTCTTCTTCCAATCTTTGCAACATTGTCCTAATATTCTCTAAGTGCTCCTCCTTGGTTTTACTAAACACTAGGATATCATCCAAATAAACAATAACAAATCTGCCAAGGAAAGGTTTTAGTACCTCATTCATCAGTCTCATGAAAATGTTGGGTGCATTTGTCAACCCCAATGGCATCACTACCCAGTCATATAATTCATTCTTGGTCTT
The DNA here is from genome assembly GCA_007258455.2 of Sequoia sempervirens. NCBI lineage: Eukaryota > Viridiplantae > Streptophyta > Pinopsida > Cupressales > Cupressaceae > Sequoia > Sequoia sempervirens. The sequence goes on along the minus strand of VDFB02035456.1, from coordinate 53,704 downwards.
GAATTTTGTCTTCCATTCATCACCCTCTCTAATTCTGGTTTGGTGATACCCACTCTTCAATTCAATTTTAGTGAAGTATTTTGCTCCACTCAAATGATCCATTAAGTCTATTTGTGGTAATGGAAACATGTATTTAATGGTGATCTTGTTTATAGCCCTTCAATTAGTGCACATTCTCTACTCTCCATCCTTCTTGAGTTCTAGTACAACTACAACACATGGACTAAGACTCTCTTTGATCAACCCCTTATCCAACAACTCTTGCACTTGTCATTTCACCTCTTCATTCTCCATGGTTGTCATTTTGTATGGTGCCTTGTTTAATAGGATAGAACCTAGATCAAATCCATGCAATGACTTATGCGTCTCACTAGAGATAACCCACCAAGAAAATCCTTCCTCAGTATCTCTGTGAACTCATAATTTCTTGAATTTCCATGAGAACTTCTTCCCTTCTCTTTGCTTCTTTATCCTCTACAAGTTTAGGTAGGAAGGAAAAACATAACTTCTCCCTTTTGATATCCTTCAAGAGCTACTTGTTAGTTATATGATCAGATTTAATGCACAGAAATTAATTCAAAATTCAACACAAAACACAGCAGATACCCTGGGAAAACCCTCCTCTTGAGGGAGAAAAACCCAGCAACAATATATCTCTTATATATTGAATGATAACAATAATTGTCTCCTTTACAATGGGCCAATATGAAGGCCAAATATATATGCACCACAATCTGATGCAGCACAGATACAAAATGAATGTGATGTCCCCACTCTAGTCAGTCACCTGATGCAGTGTGTTAGCCCTTTTCTTGGACCCTTGTGGGCTAACTGGATTGGTTAGAGGGTCAGCGGTACCTTCTAGAGAGTTCGGTCGATTTCATTTTCTGAGATCATGGATTGGCTCATTGTAGGCTTTGGCAGTACAGGAGTTTGTTTGCTTCTGACGGCACTGAATTCTGTGGAGAATTAAGGGAGATAGGCTTACTGAAGTGATTTAAGTTATATTTTAACTTAAAGTCTTTATAAAGTCAAATTGACTTTATAATTTTTATATCACTTAAATAAGTATAAAGTGAGTGTTTTAAAGTATTTCATTTAATCACTTAAAGGAGGCGCCAAAAATCATTAGAACTATGGAAAGTAACTTGAATTTCTTTCCAAAAATTTAAATGATCTAAAACCCTAAAATGTACGGCCTCCTTGAGTTTTCACCTCCTTTGCTATATAAGGGTTGAGGGTAATGAGAAACTCATCTATTTTGAATATTTCAACTTTACCTTGGAGGTTTTCCTTTTGCTTTCATCCTGTGATCAAGTTTGCAGCAATCCACCATTGGAGAACAAAATCTCTTTAGTGTGAGCACTTGTGAGGCTTGTTGGTGCGTGTTTTATGACACAACAAACATTTTAGAACAAAGTGTCACAGACGCTCTATTCTCTCTTGAAAAACTACCTTGTATGCTAAGATTGCTAGTAAGATCATAAGGCAATTCCAATGTTTAAGATGAATGCGGATAGGCTCTGTGGTATGGATGTGATTTGCTGTGGGCACAATTAAGATTTTGCAAGTTATTCGGAAAAGCGAAGACATAAATACAGTATCATTTTGGGTTTTTCTGATTTTATAAAAAAGGGTGAAAAAGATTAAGGGTTTAGAGATCCTATGCTATTCCTAAGAAATCAAGAGAAGACGAGGATTAAATGAAACCAACTAAACAATACTCTGCTTCGCCACGTTAAACGACAACTACACAGAGCAAGTGCAATCTTCTGGGAATGTGCTTATGATTTTCACGTAATGAATAATTACCATCAAATCGAACAACAATTATTCAAATAGAAGTTAAGCATCCACGATAAAGCTCAGTCTAACTTTGCATATTGAGTGAAAATCATCCACTCAAAGAAAGTATGAGCTCGGTCTCACCAATCTCCGTTATCAATCTATCATTCTTCTAACATACATTTTAATTCAAATTTACTAAGAGAGAAACCAAATATGCGACCATGCAACCATTCGACAATCAAGTATTCAAGGCACCTCATGCATTTGAACTTTATTATCAAAGTAGTGTTTTCACAACAATCTCATAAAAACTCTCTCCTTATTTCTAACTATCTTGAATCTTTTCTAACTTCTTAATCTCTAATCTCTAATGAATATCTAATCCTCTCTAATGAAAATGAGAGAGTGAGGGGGGGGGTTTATATAGTTTTTCAGAATTACATTGAACAGCCACGATTGATTCAGGATCAATGGCCCAGATTAAACAGAACTAAATCCTAATTAGGGTTTCTAAAACCTCAACTAGTTAACTGAAGAGAACTCTAGACATCTGGAGTGGCATCCTTATCCACTTGTGCAGCCTCACGTTCGGCGAATCTGGACACGATCAAACCAACTTCCTCCATGGCAATGTCGGGCAGCACGCTGACATTGTACTCCAGCAAATCCAAGCTCTCAAGACACTCTGCAAAAATAGTTGCCCATGCTAGTTCCTGCAGCAAGAAAGAATTCCTGACGGCCATGAAGTTGAATACTTTGGTGAAGCTTTCTTTCATTATTGGCCCGGTGGTGGAGAAAATTTTCTGTACTTGTTCTCTCAAATTCTTTGGACGCAAATGTTTCTTCCGGACAACATCCTTGTCGAGCATATCTGCAGCCATTTCATAAAATTTACTCTGAATTTCTTTCGCTTGCTCAACTCTGGCACCATCCTGCTTCACTTTTTTGAGGACTCCTCTTCTTGAGATTAGAGCATAATACCATCCATTGAAATCATATGCCGCTCCAGCTTCAATAACCTTGTCCTCAATCAACCTTTGCTTTGCGATGCCCTTCAGTTCCCGAATACATGGGATGATCCTGCTTTGAATATCTTCGAGACTACTCCATGATTCTGCAAGGTCTGCAACTCGTGATAGCATAAAGGAAGCCTGCTCATTTACTTGCGCCAACTTTTCTGCAAACGCCAACGCCTCTTCTTTCCTTCCAGCCATCCAATTTTTAGCCTCTTTCGCTGTAGTCAGCTCTTCTTCAAAATTTGCACCTGGTTCTTGTGAAGAATTAGGAGGTGGAAGCGCTGCTTGGTCACCTTCATTTAGTGGCTTGGTCAAGTGCTGGATGTAATCTTTTAGGCGCTGAATTTCTTTCTTATATTCTTTCTTCTTGGCAACTTCTTTTTCTAACCTGGACTTGATGGTAGCCATGGAATTGTCCAAGTCCTCGACCTCTTGCCCTTTTGTTGTTGGACCCATGTCAATGGTCGTGATGGCATATTCATCAGGGGCAATTTCATCTTGGAACTTGTCAGCTGTACGTATTGCAATTTGTACTGTGCGGTTGCCAACCTCATCTCTCTGGATGGTAGAGAATTTCTTGGCCTTCTTCCTTGGTGCGACTTGTTCTAGCCTTGCCAAGAAATCCGTGTCATTGTCCTCCTCAGGAACCTCTGTTGGTGCCTTTCTTTTCAATCTTTCTTTCAGCCACTCTGGGATTGTTGGCTGCTCAATTCCGTCCTCCTGTTGATCTTGGACGTCTTGTATTTCCTGCACTTCCTGCTCTCCCTGAATCTCCGACATATTTTGAACTTCTTGGACCAATTGCATACCCTGAATTTCTTGGACGGATGGGTCATCTTGGATTCCTTTGAGGGCGGAAATCATTCCTTCCTCGAATTCTCCATCCGTAATATCTGTATCATTATCTGATTCTAGGATTTCTGTGCTTGCTGGAGAAGGTTGGTCATCATCTTCTACTTGTATTGGTTCCACATTTTCGACTGGAGAAGGGATCTTGGAATTTTCCAAAGATTCTCTATCCATGGTGAGTATTTCTTCTATGTTTCTGGAAGTGGCCGATTGAAGAGGTTTAGACTTGTGCTTCTTTCGAGAAGGCCCCTCATCTATCACTTTATCCTTGTCTTGTCTTGCAGATTTATCAACTTTCCTCTTTCTTGAGTTGGCAGCATCTGTTTGTCCATCTCCATGAGATGCACCGGCGTTTGAAGAACAGGACTCTGCATCGCCCATCAATTCATAGGTGAATTGCACATTTCTTTGTCTTAAAATTTCTACTTGCTGATCTATCCACCACTGAGAATACTTGAAAACAGGTCGCATCAAAGTTGCTAGGTCACCCATCTCAGGTTCAAACCATCTTATAGGGGAAAGTGGCTCATTCTCCTTGAAGCCTGGCTGCAAATAGATTCCATCATCTTGTAGTTGATCAGGCACTTTGAAAAGCTCGGTAGCCCTTATCATGCTTAATGGCAATCTCGACCACAGCCTCCTTCTTACGTCGCATTCATCTGCTGCGTTGGCCCAAAAGTCCTCTAAGTCAACCCGATGCTTGTACCTCTCTCCGTCCACAGTTCTGATGTGATGGAGCGGATCAAAGTTGTTCCTGGATTTATATGATATGAATAGATATTGTTGAATTTCCAGTCGAGCAGCCTTCGCTGCTTGTGCTGTCGGACATGACTCCTCCATATTGCTGATGAAAAAAGGAAAGGCGACAACCGCTTTCTGCTTTGGCCTTTGAATATTCTGATACGCTTCTAATTGCCTTAGCACTTCCAGCAATACCATCTTGTTGGTCGAATAGATGGGAAGTCTGTAAGGGTTTCCGGAGAATCCTTGGATTCTAATGTAAGTAAACTTAGGATACTGAATGAACCAGAATCCATACCGACTGATTAGGCTCTTGGCCTCATGTGAGAGTCTTTGGTGCGTTCCGCCTTGAAGAAGCCGGGTGATGTACATCAAAAAGGCGTCATGAGCTCTCCGGAAATGAGACTTCTCTTTCAGTTGCAATTGTGGATAGCAATCATAGGCTTTGAATTGCCCTTGGCCATTGCCAACCACGCCTTTGCAGGTCAAGCCAGGATACTTGTAATATCTTGCAAGTGAATATACGATGTATGAGCTCATGTGAAAAGTTTTGGTCTCCTCAAAGTTGACTAACTGCTCGTGCAGGATGTCACTAATCATTCTGGACCAATTGAACATCTTGACTCCAGTGATTATCTCATCAATAAAATAGTACATCCAATTTTCGAAAGGTGCGCCGTGGGAATTGCCTACTATTCTGTTTAGTAGCAAAATGATGTCACCATATTCCTCTTTGAAATGGGTTCTGATCAATTTCTTTGGCATCTTGCCTGCAGTAGGCTTAGGTTTTAGTAACCAATTCTTGTTTATGTTGGACGCACAGAGATCCTGCTGGCTTTGGTAAAGCTTGAGTGCATCTTCCTTGGTGCGGTAGGATGTTCGATTGTACACTGGAATCCCAAAGGTTACTTGGATTGCTGGCTCGGACAAGTAGGCAAGGACTCTTCCGTTAGGAGCTTCTATCTGTCTGTCTTGTGTATTGTAGTGTAGTGCGCATTCTACCATCAGTTCCGGACATTCTTTTGCTGGTGGAAATCCAGCTGCGTGGACGATTCCATTGCGCATCATCCTCATGGCAATTGGTGTAGGCAGACGTTCATCAGTCCCGTACATTCTTTTTCTGAAGTCTTCAAGATCAACGTGGCCAAGATCGGTGTCTACAACGTGTTGCCACTTGGACTTGATTTTCGACTGTGTTTGCACACCTTTACTAGCAAACTTCATCTTCACTGCTTTGAGAATAAATCTGCAAGAACAAGTAGAGAGAATAATCAGAATTCGAAACTTAAAATCACTTCAAAAGATATTCCAGCTAATTATCAATTTAAACTTCGTGAAAAATCAAGCTGGAAAGAAAATAAACGATGAAGTTTCATGCCAAAGTGAAGTGGGCAAAGTAAATCTGCCTGTGACTTCTGGAGAAGTGATCACAATCACTATGCAAGCTGGTAAAATTCTATTTCCTTCACTTTGCTGCAGATTTTCTCAACAAGTTTCTTCTCACACCTTCTTCAAAAATCTAATGATTGTGCAAATGAAAAGTGAAATCAATTATAGAGGTGAGAAGATCGATCTTTTTAGTAAATTTGCATTGTTTCCTTCGAATTGAGTTTAAACTCATCTTTCACTTCGCTTCCGGGTGGCAAGTTTTATCTTCAATAATCTTGTCCGGGAAAGTTTCCAATTTCATCGTCAGTCCAACAAAGCTCTTAGTCTTTCTTTCCAATTTCGAAATTTTCAAGACTTATCCTTTTGGGTGTTGGAAAATGAAAAATTAAAATAATTAAAATAATTGTTCCATGTGTCAATTCCAACCCATTCGTTTTATGGCGAATTATTTTTGTCCAAGGCAATTTGATTTTTTCGAATTTTAGTTGCCTTAGGCGAATTTTCATTTTGTCCGATTTTCTTGCCATGATCTCTATCGTCTAGTTTCATTTGGTCATGATTTTTTTTTATTTTTCCAAAATTTACTTCGCCATGTCCAATTTTATTTGGCCATAAATATTTTTCGTCCAACATTTCTCTAGCCACGTCCAACTTGGCCATAAATCTCCTTCTTGTCCAAAATTATTTTGCCATGTCCAATTTTATTTGGCCATTTACTTTTTTTTTCAAAATTTTTCTAGCCAATATTCATTTCATCTTCCTAGACACTTCAAGCATGGCAAAATTTTTTAAATTGTCAAATGTATATTTTTTGATTTGTCAAAGGTTTAGACTTAGGCAAAATTTTGATTTTTTTCCCACTTCTCTATACATGGCGGACTTTAGCACTTGTTAAGCCATCAAATTTTCCTTAACTTTGTCTCTTTTTCCTTTGCCATTGATAGGGCGGACTTCAACTGTTTGCACGCCATTTCAATCTTGACTTGGGGCGGACTTTATACTCTTCCTTGCCATTCATTTTATGTCTAGGGCGGACTTTCTCCTTATGTTTGCCACTTAACCTTTGACTAAGGCGGACTTTGGCTTATGTTTATCCATTGCTTGTTTGGACATGGGGCGGACTTTGGCTTTGACCTGGCCATTCAACCTTTTCTTTGGGGCGGACTTCATCCATTTTGTTGCCATTTCATTTTCCTTAACTTAGGGCGGACTTTGGCTTGTCACTAGCCACTCCCTTCTTTGCCTTAGACTTTTTCTTCTTTTCAAAGTGCGGACTTTGTCTATCTTCAAGCCACTTCTTTCTTGGCTAAGGCGGACTTTGGGTCTTTTCTTGCCACTTTAAACTTGGACATGGGCGGACTTCATCATTTGGTTAACCATTGGAGGGCGGACTTGGTACAATGTCTTGCCATTTCTACTTTTGTGCAGGGCGGACTTGCTTCTTTTGCTTGCCACTTCAACATTCCTTAAGGGCAGACTTTACTAGTCCCTTGGCCACACAAGGGCGGACTTTGATCTTTTCCTTGCCATTTTCCTTTTGACTAAGGCGGACTTTCATCATTTTGATGCCACTTTGGAGGGCGGACTTCACTCATGGTTTTACCATCTATATTTGAACATAGGCGGACTTCATACTTTCCCTAGCCACTTCAGCTTTTGCCAAGGCGGACTTCGGCTTTGACCTGGCCATTCAACCTTTTCTTTGGGGCGGACTTTAGCTTGTGTTTGTCCATTGCTTCATTGCCTTAGACTTTTTCTCTTTTCCATGGGCGGACTTCATTGATTTTCATGCCATTGACATCTTTTGCTAAGGCGGACTTTCTAGTTTTCATTGCCATTCACCATCTCTAGCTCAAGGCGGACTTCATTGATTTTCAAGCCATCTCCATTCTAGCTGGGCGGAGTTCATTGATTTTCAAGCCATCTCCATTCTAGCTGGGCGGAGTTCATTGAATGTCTGGCCATTTCCTCTCTAGCTCAAGGCGGACTTTAGCAGATTGATTGCCATTGCCAATTTTTACCCAGCCACACAAGGGCGGACTTCATTGATTTTCATGCCATTGACATCTTTTGCTAAGGGCGGACTTGAGCAGATTGGTTGCCATTGCCAATTTTTACCCAGCCACACAAGGGCAGACTTCATCAGATGGCCAACCATTGGACAATTAAACATGGCAGACTTTGATCTCTTCTTACCATTGCTTTGTTTGGCTGAAGATTCTACCATTAACTTGTAAGCTGGAGGTATTCTCCATGATCAACTTTCTCACCTTCTCCATGAATCTGTCCTTTTTCATACCTTCACCATGATTAGCTCGCCATGAATGTTCAGATTTCTCATGAGTTTCTCATGAATTGTTCAGATTTTTTGACTGGTTTTTCAAATTTTCCATCATTTTCAAGCAAATTTTCCAGATTTTTGAACTTTTTCTGTGATTTTCGAAGGATTTTTTCAGATTTTTTTAACCTTTTCAGTGATTTTCCAGAATTCTAGCCATGATTTCAAAAAAATTTCGAATCGATTTTCTGAGAGTTTCGTTGATCTTTTCGAACTTCTAAGTGGATTTTTGAAACTCGAGCCCTTTCCAAATATAGAAACTTTCTAAAAATAGAAATTTTCCAAAAATAGCAACTTTCCAAAAATAGACCCTAAAAAATAGGGATCCCAAAATTGCCCAAAAATGCCAAAAAGTAGGTCCTAAAAAATAGGGGGCCCGGGGTGAGAAACCCTAAAAACTAGGAGGTGTCGGATTTGACTGAAACGACAGTCGATCTTCGTCTCCTAGGCCTTCTAAGCACGATGGTGATGTTTATACAGTGATCCAGGCTAAGACTCATTTGCTTGACTCAGGTGACCATTCAAAATTAAAACTCAAAACCCCCAAATGAAGAGCAGACAAAACGAGGCACGCGAAAGCAAAACCCAAAAGGCAAACAACAAGGGTCCCCATTTGCAATGGGGCGAGGTGTGAATTAGGTCACAACAAGGTTGTGAGAGATCAACTAAATTGGTGCAAATTGAGAGAGCTTCATTCAGAATTTCTACAGTGCTTTAACAGAGTTTTGTAAGTGTTCTTCATCAGAAACAGAGGGTTTGAACGGATGGTGTTCTTCCTTCTTCATGGTAGGCATCATAGCTACTTGGGCGCACCTTCTAAGATGTTTTCTGGTCTTTTTGCTTGAGGGGCGTTGGATTTTGAGCTAGGGCGCACTTGCTAGTTGAAGAAACGCCTATCTTCTTGTGGGTTTCTCTTCACTATCTTCAGCACTTGGCATCCCCTCTTCTTTTGCTCTAGTTTCACAGCTAGATTCAGACTTTGTATCATCCTATTCTGAATATTGTCATATTTTCATGTATAGACTGGCAAACTGGCTTCTTTTCTTAATTAAATAAACTTGAGGCTTACGGGTACGTTTATATGTTTTAAATCCATTGTTGATGCTATTAAACACCTTCTACAATTTCAGTTTGATTAGATTTGCTCAAGTTTTCATTCTGTGATCTTTTATATGATGCGCACCTTCTCTTCTGTCTAAAAAATTTCTCAAAAAAACTAAAAAACACAAAGAGACTTAAGAAAAAGACAGGGGTTTGAGCAGTGAGCTAGCAAGGCTCATCACAGTGGTATCAGAGCACTGATCCTGCCAGCTTGTGGGGTTAGAAAAATTTATGAAGTCACACCAGGAGGGTTTTGACAAGTTCTACTCTCGTGGGGGCCCTAGAAATCAAAGAGGTGATCATAATCCTTTTCCACCATTTCCATTTGAAGAACAGGAGGAGGAAATAGACTTGGATAATATGTCTAATAGGGAAGGAGAAAGTTCTCACAGGAACAATGAGGATATAGAAGATAGAGATGTGCTAAGAGGTATGGTTGCAGGTCAAGAACAGGTAGCTAAACTTCTCTAGCGCCTCAGTACAAATGTAGAGAACTTAACACTTCAGAGAGGCTAGCATCCAGGGCGCACCTCATAGACCTATTGTTCCAGCTCGCACTTTTGAGAGAGCAACATGTCCTACCTTTACCAGGAATGATACTAAGGAGGAGGAAGAGGTTGAACAGGGTGGTGAGATTAACTTTGCAGATAACATCATGGTTATGCATGATGAATGGGACGCATTGCCACCTAGAGTTAAGGAGCACCTTAACTTTGATAGATTCATGAGCCAGAGGAGAGAACATAACAGAAACAAAAATGACAGGAGGCCTAGGTACAAGCACAGTGATCTTAGACAGGCTACCAATAAACTCACCTTGGCGAACTATGATGGCAGTGGTAGAGTTACAGCACGTGCTTGGATCAGCAAGTTAGATACACTCTTGACTCTACGTCCCATGCTCGAGGAAGATGCTATTCGATTTGCAACACTTCACCTTGATGGCGTAGCTCATGATTGGTGGATTCATGGCATGGCTACTCTTCACCATGATCAGATTACTTCATACCAGGAGTTCACAGATAGACTGGTAGAGAGGTTTGACAAACGTGATCTCGAGCTATTTTTTAGAGACCTAGCACAATTGAAACAGCTAGGTAGTTTGGAGTCATATATTGGAGAGTTTCAGAAATTGTTAGTTATGGTTACAGGCATTTCTGAGAGGAGGCTGATCATACTCTTCATTGAGGGACTTTTCGAGCCTATGAAAGGATGGATCAAGGCATTTGATCCCCCTACATTACAGGAAACCATGAGGAAAGCTTGCAGCATGGAGCTCACTACTCCTCGAAAGCAATTTGGCACCAAACCTTCTACTTCTTACAATGAACATAAATCTGATCCGAAAAAAGCTGATAATGCTGATCATAAGAAGAAATATACAGCACCTTTGGATCGAGAAACCATGAATGATCTTCGTAGAAGGAAACTTTGTTTTTATTGCAAGGGGCCTTATGACCCTAATCATGATTGCCCCCTCAAACCTAAAGGGCAAAACAGGAACATAGAGTGGTTTTATGAGGGAGAAATAGTGACTGATTTTTCTGATCAGCAAGCTCCAATTTATGA